>JBCIKM010155167.1:0-13482 GCA_039654465.1 Melibe viridis | reverse complement strand
CCGAAAAAACGACCCAAAGAGTTTTTGGTCTTATGTGGTCGGGGCAGGCCACCGCTTCCTTCTCTGTTCATCATGGCGGGGCCAGTCTGTGAGGATGTATGCTGCACTTTCATAATCCACTCCGCATGGGCAAAAACGGGGAGATTCCGATTCCCATCTTTGTATACATGTGCTGCCTCAGTCTATTGTGAGCAGTCTTAATGTGATGATTGTTGGATTTTGAAAAATCTCATTTAGTATTATTACTTCGCCTCGAGCCTCCCTTCATCATATGGGGGCTCGATGACCGCAAATAATTTTGTTAAGTGTGTTGGTTTTGATGCTGATCACAAAAAAGGGAAGGTGGGACAAATTGTCACAAGGGCTTCTCCTTAGGAAATGATGCGCTTCGGTGAACCTTTTTCAAGGCCCATTTCTTTGGACGTCGCTCTTATATTTTTCAGTCACCACCCAAACAAGTGAAATTTGGACCACGAGTAAATTTCTGGACTCTCTTTTCACTGCCAGTTAGTATTTATTTATACATAACTTGTGTTAATGAATTGTTGACACAATGATAATAATGATAATATAATAATAATAATAATAATAATAATAATAATAATAATAATAATAATAATAATATGATAGATTATTTATTTATTTATTTATTTATTTTAAAAAGACGTCTCAGGACACGTTGTCACAATTGTTACATCATTGGTGTAACAACTAACCCGGGGTCAGTGGTGGATGTATCTCAATAGATTGAGTTATAAAAGATATTCACTTTTTTCCAATTGAATTAAAAAACAAATAAACAATTTCCTCATATTTTCTTCCCCCTTTCCATGCCCCTTATCCCCAAGGAAGAGTTCCATATCAGGCACCGACAGCCCAACTGGAACTTATCAAGAATCCTTCCAAGTGAAGATTTATACAACCACTTACCCTGTTCCGATTCCAACCATTGTTAAATTACTCAAAGAAAATGAAAAGGACTTCCAACAGATTAAAGATTAATTGAATAAGAAGGTGCATTTTTTAATGAACATTATAGACTTTCCACATAATCATTTTTTGTTGTATAAAAACAAACAAAACGCTTTTGAACCTTGTTCATGAATAAAAGCAATGAAAGCAAAAAGATTGATGCATTCAAATAATCAATTCATGAATTTATAGTTTATTAATTGCATGTTTTGATGTTTTGACAACCTTACCCATGCCATGTGACAACTTACCCTGCCCTGGGCGAGTTGTCAGAAGTGGAGTTGGGTCAACTTTCTGGTTCATATTTTTTTCATTTATTAATAGAAAGCTTAAGTAATGCTTGCATTTGGAAGCGGAGAAAAGGGGTTTTCAGTCCGTTGTCAAAACACGACCCCCCCCCCCCCCCCACACCCCACAAGAAGTAAAGAACGTCGTGCTTCTCTGAGCAAGCGAATATCTAACTAAACAATTTGCATTACAAGAGGCATTGTCAGGGCTTTTTCATTGCCCGTCTCAAGCCATCACGGATGTCCGGGATGGGGATTGTCAAAGAACTCCTTTGTCAAATTAATGCAGGCAACACAGCAGATCAGTTTGAGTTCGGCCAATCTCGATGTCAGCGAAGCAGGATTTCTTACATTTTTTGTTATCTATTAAAATACTATACTGAGCGTCTTCAATGCATTGACGTTGTAAAATAGGTTAAAGGTTATGGGGAGCGGTCGGATTCTTGTGTTTACTTACCCAGTGTTTGAGAGACGATAGACCCGGTCCGGTTTCTCTAATCTGTCTGTTTTGAAGTGTATCTTCTGTTTATGTTTTAAAGAAAAAGGTTAAATAATTCACATTGTCAGTCACTTTGAAAATCGAACACCTGAATTTTTTTCATGGAGGCCTCCTAACAGTTTGTTTTTATCTCTTTTGTCCCCGCAGACAGAATACGTGGCAATCTGAAAAAAAAATAATTAGATAATAAATTTAAATTAAGGATCTTGTTTAAGAGTTCAGACATCAACCGCTCATCCACTTCAAGAAACCAAGATGTGTGGTAAGAAAAGCTTGTACTTCTCTTCTCGACAGATACCATTTATAATTTTTAATGTCATTGATTATAGCCTAATAACCCCTGAAACAAAACTTTTGTTTAGGCTAATGGGAGTGCCGGGTTGTCACTAGCAGCACAGAGGTACAGGCACCTCTCAAAGAAAAAAGTTACAAGTTTGAGTCCCATGGAAAAACAAAAATTGGCTGTTTTTCTGGTCGGAAACCACTCCCCCTGGTCCCAAGTAGGTGGGGTTGAGCACCTCGTCCTATCGGAGACGGACGATTAACTGTCTGGTGTGCGCATTGTGCATATTAAAGAAACCTTCGCAGTTAGAAATCGAAAAAGAGTAAGTAGGAATGCCGCTGACCGGGCAAAATTCTACATTAATCTCTACAGGGCCATGGTGGCTCAACTGGTAAGGTGTTGGACTTCCATGTTGAAGAGCGTGGGTTTGATTCCAGCAGGTATCATTATGTTGTATCCTGGGGTGAGGGTCTTAACTACACTTACCTCATGCTATTGGAGATGGTTGTAAAGCTTGGAGGTGCCCCTGGTTATAGATAACATTGTTTCTTTGTCCAAAGAAATTGAAACACGCCTGACAGGCAAAGTGTGTATCGGCATGTGTTATGTTGTCTGCCAAGGACGTAACAGTATTGTAAAGCCCATATAGGGAACAGCCCAGTGGATGTGCTTTATAAATTCTTTTATCATTATTAGTATGATTTCCTACTATAAAGGCCCTGTTCTACGAATGGTCAGAATTTCTCAGCAGTGTAGAACTTCTCAACCGATTGATTTCATGCCAAGTATCAGATGGAGGCTGCTCTCTGTTTATATTTGGAACGAACCGTAGATCGTTGTTTGTCGACTTATGGTGTTTTTGTTTAAAATTGAATTTTACCTAAAAATTAAACAGCTATTTCAGCTTTCGATTTTTGTTTTACACAAACTTTCAAGATAAAAAACCCCACAATTATTTTAGGGTCTAGTTTGAGAGCCTTTGGTATCTCAAACAAACAGGTCATGTGACATCACAATCATTCAAATCTGTTTTCCAGGAATTTTTTTCGGCTGATCTGCAAAGTGAGAGTACCTTCAATATAATCGTTTTTTATGGCTTGTGTATCAATGAAGTCTATCATGTTGTATGCCATTTGAAAGGGAATAAAATTGTCTAAAAAATGGCATGATGGAGAGGCTTGTGCGGCCTGATGATTTTAAAGGCTATGCCATAGGTTCAACTATAATGGACAGGCTTTAAATGAAGACCCAGATGGGGACAGCCTGGCAAGAGGCATAGGTGGCAGCCCCACCGCTTGCCTTGGGGACAGAAGGGTAACTGCCTGCTTCCCTGAAAATACTCAGTTTGTTGTGGAAACTTGATGTCTCGTGTTACTCATTGGTATCAGAGAGGCAGAAGAATGGTCCCTAGACAGTTAATTGTGAATCATTGATGGGTGAGTGTGAGACAATTGATGCTGGGAGGAGGATGGCCCCGGTTCTACCTGACCTAACGTTGTGGAAACTTGGTAGAATCTGCCCAGTGTTACTCGTTGGTATCAGAGAGGTGGAAGAATGGTCCCTAGACAGTAATTGTGTATCATGGATGCATGCATGTAAGACGATTGATGCTGGGATGAGGATGGCCCCGGTTCTACCTGACCTAATACTTGTTGGGTCACGTAGCCACGGTTCACTGTCAGTGTGAGTGAAGAGAAGTACCTTATCTGTTGTGTGAGTGACCAGGGTTTGCTTGGCGTCTCGTCTTTGTTCTTTGATCAATTTTGAGTTAGTTCTCATTTGACCTTCCTGGTAGATTTTCAGATTAATTCTTCTTATATTTTTTTCAATAACTGACTGAGTCAGGTGTGCTGAGTATAATTGTCAGTTGTAGCAATTTGAAATATTGCCAGGACAGCAGCCTTGAGGACTTTTTTTATTTCCAGCTTAACTGTCAAGGCTTCTTCTACATGTCCAAGTTAATTTTCTATCTGTGATAGGAATAAGTTATCAGGGAGTGGCTTCTGAGTAGAAAAACAACCCGACATAATGTTTTGCTGTACATGGGATTCAAACCCACCACCTTCAGAGGAGAGGCGGGCACCTTAACCACTTGGCCTCTGATCCCTGTATGTGAAGAACGACTTCTGAATGTCTTCTAGAAATTAAAGGAATTCAACAATTTCCAGTTGCATCTGGATGATTCCTCAGTGGCATTTATTTCAGATTGTCATAACATCTTTTAGGCATTAAATGCAGTTAGATTGTCCCACTTAGAGCTACTGTAAATTTTCATTGTAATTAATGGATCCTTTTTTTACTCCCCGATAAAAAATTGAAAAATCTAATAAAAAAAACATACAAACATCCATTTTTTTGCAAAAGCTCTCAAAATTATCAAAGTTTTGTTGGTCTTAAGGTAATATGTGAAGAATGGATAAAACAGAAAGAACTGAATTTTGACACAAAAGGTGAAATAAACATCAGTGTAAATTATTGTCCAATTTCAATAAAAAAAATGATGAGTAACACATAGCAATTGAGTGGGCTTTACCATTGTCTTTCAATTTCTCAAACTGTTGTTCAACTCTTTGTGTTTGTTTTGGAGCAGTGCTGCAACTTCCTGTATCTTGACTTGGAGGTAGCCAATGTCTCTCACACATTGTGCATACACCCAAGAACAGGCAGAAGTCAAGAGGAGTAATGCTAATTGATCTTGGAGGCCAGCTGATAGGCCTGCTCAATTAATATTCCATACTATGCTTTACTTGGCCACCAATTTTTGATAATGCAATTTTTTTGTACATTTTAGACTCATAGAGCAAAAAAAACAAAAAGAAGATAAATTTTGCACAATCTGCAAAAAAAGATGTTCTAATGTTTTATTACTTTTCAAGTTAAATAATTTGTTTTTTGGGGTATACCTGGACAAGAGTTTACTTTGATTTCACCTAGTGCATCAAAATTCAGTTCTTTCATTTTTTACCACACTTCACCAGAGAAAATTGATTCTTATAACCAACAAAACTTGGATAATTTTTCTAAACTTTGGCAAAAGACATGGCGTTTTTATCTTTTTAAATTTCCTTGTACAATATATACATTAATTATGATTTTAATGCAAGCTATTATTTGAAAGTATCCCTCTTTCTTTCAGGAATATTTGTATATTTGAACTTCTTAGTTCCTGCAAAAAGAAAAGATATTCTAGACATACTGATCAATGGGCTCAAACGCATGGAGTATAGAGGTTATGACTCTGCTGGTGAGTAAATTGTCTCAGTAATAGTCCCCAAGCTGCAGATGACATTTTAAGAAAAAGGTAGAATGAAATGCATGATCTCATATCTAATTGTGGAATACTGAAGTTACATATTATTGTGAGTAAATCAATACACTGATGAAAATGAAATAAAATTATCAGTTTAAAATGACACCGACCTCATTTTTTAAAGGATGTTTTGGGGTTTGCTTTTGTTTGTTTGTTTGTTTGTTTCTGTTTTATTTGTTTTGTTTTTGTTTTGTTTTTGTTTTTTAGGGGGATATATAAAAAAAAGAAGAAATTTATTGAATTTTTAAAGTTCTACTGTTTCAAAGTTCAAAGGCCTTTGGATCATATTTCTTAGCCATTGGGGACTTTAATGTGACAAAATCACGACTGAGATTTTTTAGACGTCTTAATTTGTTTTGAATTGGTATAAATTTTGATCCTAGATAATTTTCTTTAATGGGTTTTGGAATATGAATAAATTAAGAAATTTAAATCTGATTCACTCTGTATGAAACTTTAGGTCTTGCTGTCATGGATACAAATGGGGAAAGTGGTGGAAACACTATACACATCGTCAAAGAAAAAGGGAAAGTTGCAGCTTTGGAAAAGCTTGTGGATGGTAAGGTTTAAACTATTCTTTTGTTTATGATGATTATTTAAAATTAATGTGATCCTGAAGTTTAGCCTTATGGAAGTCTTTAGCTGAAGCCAATACAAAGATATACTATAATACTTGGGGGGCAAGGTCATTTTTAGAACCTGGCATATATGTATCCCTCATCCCTCCTCCCCCCCCCCCCCTCCCTTCTTGACCCTAAAAATAAATAGAAAGAGAAAAGAAAACTTTAGAAATTACAGATAAGAAGGACTGATCTCCTCTATTCTACAACATTCCTAAGAATACTTAAAATAAGAATCATGTAGTTTAATATATTACCTATCCTTGATTTTATTAGGAAATGTTTGAAAGTTTTAAAATCGCCTGATCTCTTCTTGATCCAGAATCTCCAAATCTAAACAAGGACCAGCGTCATGACGTCCATGTGGGCATGTCTCACATTCGATGGCCAACTCATGGAGAACCAAACAAGAGAAATGCTCATCCTCATCAATCAGATGCTGATTGTGGTAGGCGGTCTCTCTGTTTATACTTATGTAATACACAATGAGTGAAAACATGTTTATGAGGCTGCTACTCATTCTGTACCTACAAATATAGATTACTCAGGCTTCGCAGTACTCACACATGGTTTATTACTCAGAGTATTCTGTCAATTGTCAAATTAAATAAATTTTATTTACTTGAAAAAGTTTGAATCTTACTGGATTTTCCTTTTTGTGGTAGTGCAGTCCTTGAAATATAGTGTGTAGGTGATAAAACCTGTATGTGAAATATTTGTGTCAACTTATTGTCTCAACTTTCAAAGTTTTTTTTCGAAAGCTACTTTGTCTATTGTACTGACTCCTTCTTAATTGTTTACAGATATATTATTGATGGACATCCTTCCAGAGATTCTTTTATTTGATTTCATTCTAATGAGGTTTCACCTTTCTTCCAATTCTATTTCAGAATTTGCAATCATCCACAATGGCATTATTACCAACTACAAAGACATCAAATCATTTCTTGTAAGTTATACTTAGATGATGGTATTTGATAGTTATTCTTTTTGGCCAATCAGGACTTGATTTGTTCTTGATGGGTCTTGTGTACACTTTGATAGGAATACTCAATCTCACTCAGTTGGTCAGTATGAATGAAGAAGTTTTTAACCTTCTTGTGTTTGAAAGTTCTCCTTTTCCTTAATTGTCTCACACTGCTCCGTTAAATAAAAAAGTGAATCTTGTTAAACTAATTCATTTGCTTAAGAGTAATTTGTTCAATCAAAAATTAAATATACACAAACAGTATTTTTTTTTATTATACCCACCTGTTACTCAAGTTGAAGTAAAGATTTGTTCATGCCATACATGAGGCATAAACAATTATGAAAGAACATATAAACTCAAGATTTATCACAAAATTTCAATCTTACATTTCATTTCAACATGAACAAATTTTTCTTGTTTCATCTATTCTAGAAGTAAAAATGTTCATGATGCAATCTCATCACCTGCTTTCTTTGAAATAAGTTTTTGTGACTTTATTCTAATGTAAGTAGCAAATTTACCCAACCTGATAAAGTTTACCTATCAAAATGTATTTATTGTAAATGAACTTAGCTGTCTTCATTCTTGTTATGTGTCCAACTACCTCAGTCTAGTTATTTTATTCACACACATGCGGGCGTAGCTAAAAAAATAAATGACACATGCACAAACAAAACTGGGCATCGTGCCTCATGTTGCACTGTTCTCATGAATGCCCTTCTAACTTTAATAGCAAAAGTAAAAATTCAACCTTAAGTTAATGAATAACGTGGAACTAATGGCATTTTTGTCACTTCAAGAAGTACTTCGATTGAAAATCTGACACATGAAAAATCAAATTCAGTATTTCTGCCAAATTTCGCAGCTCGGTATTGAGCGACAACTCTGTGATGATTTTTTGTTTGTCAAATAGTTTGTGTCCTATAAATAGATAGTGTCTTCTTTTTTCTAATCAGGGGTGTTTTTCTTAATTGTTAATGTTGTCTTTTGAATAATTATGTTTTGATCTTTGGATTTTTTATTATGAACTTTTCGTTTTCAGATTTTCAAGGGCTATTCAGACTTTGAGTCAGAGACGGACACAGAGGTGGTTGCTAAGTTGATAAAACACTTGTATGACTGCCACAAGGACCAGAAACTTAAATTCATCGAAATTGTGGAAATGACTGTAGCCCAACTGGTGAGAATTTCTTTGAGAGAGAATATTTGGGATGCACCTGCCTTGTGTTTATGTTGTGGATGATGAACTTCTTACTCAAGCAAAAAAAAGGTTTACCCTTTTGTTTACATTACAATAGAAAGAATGCTTAGAAAAAGGTTTTGCAGCTAGGTTTTAAAACCTTAATAAATGTAACAAAGGACTTCCAAAGTTTATGTGACAGTAAGTTGGAAAAGGGATGAAAAGGATTTAAAAATATGATATGCTCATTGGAAGTGTCAATGTATTTTGGTGCTTCACCCCTCTTTTCTCTTTCAGGAAGGGGCATTTGCTATTGCTGTGATGAGCAAACACTATCCAGGGGAAGTTGTCGCCACAAGGTGAGACTGGAAATGTCTATTGTATTCGTATGCTTTGCATTGTAATTGTCAGATTCAATGAAGTACCCTCAAACAAAGATTTGGACTTGACTCATGTTTAACAATTAAGAAAATAATCTTTGAGAGACTCATGCCCTATCCAAATGTGTCACATAGAAACAAACTTAGCTTCCATGCATGCCGATGTCTTTGAAAATTCTGAGGAACCAATGGTTGGTCTGATTAATTGTAGCTGAGTCTACCAGACAACCTCTATAATTCAGCCCTTTCTTATTTAATTAATGAGGATCTGAGACTTGAAAAATTGAATACATGGTGTGAGAAATTTTAGCCTTGGATAAATTTCACAATTATGATATTCATCTATCTATTTTGTACTGTCTGTTACTATTAGGAGAGGAAGCCCTTTGCTGATTGGTGTGAAGACCCAAACAAAGCTGAGCACAGATCATATTCCTGTTGTGTACTCCAAAGGTTTGTCTGATGTTTTTAATTGGGCTTGTTTGTTTGCTATACCTTTGATACATTTTTGAAGCTAAACACAACATTTTGAACATCTAAGTATATCAAGTCTTTATAATACTGTCTTGAAAAAATCAAAGTTGTAGAAATGGATGTATAATTTTAAAATATTCTGGAACAAGAATTTTTAGTTATAAAGATAATTTGTATAGTGCCTATTACCAACTTCTCAGGGCACGTTTATGCCACATTGCACAAATAGTTAAATTTTTTCCCCCTTTTAATTGTTGTAATTTTGGATCATGATATCTTGTAATGATGCATTTTAAGGTTAGGTTTTATTGATGCATGAGTCTTCTTTTTATCATCTAAAATAGAACATCGTGGAGTTTTAAGTGGCAGTCAAGGTCGGAGAGATCAACAAGCAGAGTATCATCCTATTGGACCTCGAAAAGAAATTGAGTACTTCTTTGCTTCAGATGCAAGGTAAGAGTGAATTTTTGTTGTTATGAAAGAAAAAGATGCTTTTACTTTCTGGAAACCATTTTTAAAATTTTTTGGTCTTTGACAGTATTTTTTTTTTCTTTAAATATATAAAATTCATCTTTGACATTTGTTTATAATAACAGTATGGAATAGGATTATGATTACAATGATAATAATAATAGTAATACTTTGTTTCATTACACGATAAATATTTGATGTGCCTTAAAATCTTCCCTCTGTTGGTGTACAAAGTGTATTTTGTTACATTTATTATGACCTTTTTGTGGTCGATAAGTCTTCACAAAATTTCACAATAATGTCCCATGGTACGCATTGACATGTCATTGGACACTTTCCAGTGCCTTCATTGAGCACACCAACCAGGTAATTTTCCTAGAGGAGGATGATGTGGCAGCGGTTCATGAGGGAGTGCTACACATTCACCGTGTGTCACGCTCCCTAGATGAGTCCACATACAGAGAAGTCAGCACTTTGAAGATGGAAATAGAGCAGATCATGAAAGGTTGGCTCTGTTTATTCTTTGGTTGGAGGAGTAGACAGGTTGTGTTCAAATTCTAAAGCCAAATTTATTTAAAGTCTAGATACACTTTTATATAATTTGATCTGGTTTTACACGATGATATCAATAATATGAAGTTGTTGATGTAGTTTATAAGGAAATATTTAAAAATCTACCCTTGTCTCTTTTTTAGTGCATTGTGTTTATATTAATTTGTAGAACCCATGAGAAAATATAGGCAGATATTTCATTCCCTTTTTAAAAAAAAATATTTTTCTTTACTTGGTTGTTGGATAAGTGAGTGGAGAAAAAGAGATCAGCCAGAATCATATAGCGCTTGAAAAACTGCATGGTGATCCCTTTTTTCACGTATTTACTTCCCCTTATTTCCTGGATCAAGTATTTTTATCAGGGCAAGTTAGTGTAGAACATTCAAGATTTTGGTCTTGAAGGTTTTCACTTGTAGGAACTGAATAAAGCTTAAATTTGGACTGATTTTTCCTTTTGCTTTTTGTGGCTCTTGCTTTGCATTTGATTCCTTGAATTGACTCTGTCACCTTTTACAGAAAATATAACATAATTTTTGCCAAAAAAATGGCAATTGACAATTTTGATACTTTATGGTTTTAAACAAACTGTTTTTTTCTTTTCAGGAAACTTCAGGTCTTTCATGCAAAAGGAGATTTTTGAGCAGCCTGAGTCTGTGGTGAACACCATGAGAGGCCGTGTCAACTTTGAGACCAACACAGTTGTGCTGGGGGGGATTAAGGAGTACATCAAAGAAATCCGCAGAAGTCGAAGGCTCATACTCATTGCTAGTGGTACCAGCTACCACAGTGCCATTGCTGTACGTCTGATATTGTATCATGTTTTAAAAAAGTGATCTATGTTTGCGTATGTTTTCTAAATGCTTGTTAATGTAGCTTTAGTTCAAACCGAAAAAAGAATTATCTCTTGAAATGGAAGTAATTACCATACATCAGAATGCTCATTTACAAAGAGCTTCAATCACGCACATTCCTAGAATTCTCTAGCTTTCCTTTGTCCTTCTTTATTACTTATACTCACACAGATCTCAGAAGGCCAAAGAGAATTGTCGCGTTGGAGCATGTGAAATTGAGCATGTACTTGAGTGAGGCATTTTGTTTCTTTCAGAGTACACAAGGACTGAAACAATTAACTCCAGATTCATTGAAACTACCATGCTGTGAGAATGAGCTTGTTGAAATACAGGATATCAAGGCTTTTCCTGCTAAAGTGTCCAAAATGAGTTAGGCCCTTTGCATACAAACATGACAATATTAATCCTTAGAATTGGAGATTAGGAAAGATTCAAAATCATTATTCAATCATTATTATTAAGAGGCTTATCTCTGGTGTAGTCTAGCAGGTGTTTGCTTGTGAGGGAGATGTTGAGAGCGATTGCAAAGTGAACCCCACACCAAGAGATGACACCAATGGATGATCAGGGCATTTTTAAAATGTGCAAAAAAGAAATGACTTCAGTCCATACCAAAAATTTGATTTGATTATCTTGTGTGAATTTTTTTCCTTCTTCAATCCACAGACTCGTCAGATGATGGAAGAGTTGACAGAACTTCCTGTCATGATAGAACTGGCCAGTGATTTCTTGGACAGGAAGACTCCTGTGTTCAGAGACGACGTCAGCATCTTCATCAGCCAATCTGGTCAGTAGTGGTGGATGATAAGTCCAATGATTGACGTTTAGTATGATTGAACGGGCTTATGTTGGGTTGCTTGGGATCAGGGAGAAGGAATTTTGTTAACTGATTTCATCCAGAAATTTGGGAATCTATCAGATTCAGTCTAACTGTGGACGATTCCTACTGCCCTTGGGGATTTGATAATATGCTCTGTTTGAGTCTTACACGCAAACATCAACATAGGTACTCAGTCTCACTGAGTTAGTCAAAATAATTGAAGAAGAAGAAGGAGAATGATTTTTAGAGGGTCTTGCCAGAATTTCTTTTTTCAGCTTGCCTTAACAAGAGAATTATATCAGCCTGTTTCTTGATTAATTTCATTCCAAAAAAGAATACATCATCATAATATTACGTGCTGATTCTTTACCATAATGGATCAGTATTCTCATCTCTATTTTGTTTGTTTACAACGAACGGTGTCTCTCATCTCTGTGGCTTGTAGTCCGATGCGGCTTTTGTTAGGAAAAAAACAATTTTTTTCTCTAAATTTGGGGTGGGGCTTATGGTCAGGAGCGGCTGATAGTCTGAGAATTACGGTAAACCACTATCCAATCTTTGAGCTTGCTGTGTATTAGACTTTTCAGCTATGAACAGCCTTTTAGAATGATATATTTTCAGACCCAAAAAGTCATTTCAGTTGCTTAAAAAAATGCTAAATGTATCAGCAAGCGAACACAACCTACTATGCATTAACCACAAATTTCCATCAGAAATGTATATCCAAATCCAGAATAGGGCACAAATCTTCATTGCTACATCCTCAAAAGCAATCCATGAGAAAATTCAAATTGAAAGAATGAATGGGGCAGTTCACAGCAGAAACACAATAGAAATCTTATGTCACCACCCCCAAAAAAATTGAAATTTTAAGACAGATGGTTTAGAAGAATTTACAAAGTGGGCCCTGACCCTGTTCAAGCAAAGTATATCTATTTTGATGTTGTACCTTTTGGTTACATAAACACTTGGAACGAAGCATAACTACAAATTTTATTGTTCATATTGGTCTTTATGCTCATAGCATAATAATGGACTAAGTGAGATTCTGACTAACTTTAATTCTCAGACTATATGCAGTGACTTTTTCTCCGATCGTCGACCCAGCGGCTAATAGAATGGAGAGGCTTACACAAGGTCTTTTTTGTCGATCCGTCATCCCAAGTGTTAACAGTTCACTTCGTTTGAAGGGCTTATTTTTGGTCTTGTGCCTAAACTGACGTATGATTTAAATGAATTTAGAAACTATACAGATTTTACTCGCTCTAGAACGTGCGATAGGCTAAACGTACCGTGCAGCTAACATTGCTAAACAACTAATGAGCAGGTGCCATTCATCATTGAAAAGGAGTGACAGGTTTCATGTTTTGTTTGTCTTTTTAATGAACTCTTTCTTTTTAAAAAATATTTAATTTCCATATTCATGAAATTTGTTTTTGTTAAAAGCAATGCATCAAATTTAAACTTACTGAAGGTGTTATTATAATAATAATAATAATAATAATAATAATAATAATACAAATCTTTATTGTCCTTTTTCAAAGGCAATTCAAAAGACATTTTACATCAGTTGTCATTTGCAGAAACAAAAGTTTAAAAAAGTGATTTTAATACAACGAAGAAAAAAACAGTGTGTAAAGGGATAAGAAAAAGTAATGCCTGCTAATGAAAATAGCACTAAGTCTATAAAGGGATTTAAAAAATTATAAAATGACAGATCATGCAAAAGCAATATGCACCAATCACTCTCCTTCATACTATTTTACTAATAAACAAACAAACAAATTATTGTTTTGAAATTACTTTGTTAATG
>JBCIKM010155166.1:9013-23670 GCA_039654465.1 Melibe viridis | reverse complement strand
GAGAGAGAGAGAGAGAGAGAGAGAGAGAGAGAGAGAGAGAGAGATGAGAGAGAGAGAGAGAGAGAGAGAGAGAGAGACAGACAGACAGAGACAGAGAGTGACAGACAGACTGACCGATAGACAGACAGATAGAAAGGCAGAGAGTCCTTTTACACGCACATGTGCCTCAAAGACAGAGAGACAGGAACAGAGAGAGACAGACAGAAAGATAGAAGTTGAGAGAGAGGAAAAGGGAAAGAGAAATGTTTAAATAAAGGGAGAACAGTTCAGCAGATTTGATTAAATGGCAGCAAATATATTTTGACAACATCATATTATCCTATTTATGAAGGAATTACCTTGTACACTACCCGCACTTGACTTTAGCCCTTAATATCTGTTTGAATTCCTGACTCACACTTTGGTAGAAGCATAATAATATCAACATGAATGCAGAGAAATAAGGATGCTTAAAAGAACAAACATTCTTCTACATTGCTTGACTATAGACTGTGCCTCAGAGAAATTCAAACAAATGCAAATAAAAAAAAATAGGGAATAAAGGGCAAAGCAGCGGAGTTCAATTTAGACGCAGTCCTCCATTGACATCAGCAAAGGGTTGACGTATTCAAATCCGTCAAATTCTGACTGATCAATCTCACTTATGGTTTTTCTGTACGACAAGAAAAAAAAAAAAAGAGTTGAAAGAACAATGTCCAAAAAATTCAAGTACCTACCTAACTTCAGCTTTACAAGAGAAAAATTAAACAAACTTGAAGAGAAATCAAATAAAACAAAAAAAATATTGCCCTGTCCAGCTGTGAGCACGAAAATGCTGTAGCCTCAGCACCAATGAAGGGAATGGATTATCCATCAATCTTACACTCGATGCAAACAGGAATCACCCATGTTGTCCATGGCAAACCATATACTCCAGGCCAGGGATCAAAACCACACCCTTCGACGTGCGAGTCAAGTGGTGAAAAAAGATATAATGAAATGGTTCGTTTAAAAAAAAAAAAAAAAGCATTTGACATTAATAATAATAATAACTATCAATGAAGAGCATTGATTAGATTTTAATAAAGCTCAGCCGATGATAGCAATCATAGAAAACAAATAAAAAAACTATTCTTTAAAGTTAAATAGAAAATTATTTACCAAGGCATGACTTTTAGTATATCATGAAATATGGATAAACCACACGCAAATAAAGTAAAATATGCTACAACTTACGGATCATCAGGAGTAAGCCGAACAGGTTCATTGGTAAAAGCTGGGTCAAAATGCTCCAGGTCCCTCTCGTGCCTGATATGCGGCTTGTACGGGGGAGGGATCTGTTTCTTCTCCAGGGTCTCCCACTGAATGGGTCTGAAGAACGGGTGAGACTGGATGTCTGAGAAGCCTGTTTGGGGATGGCAGCCCAATCTCTCAGCCGGAGCCTGAAAGTTTTATTTGAGTTTGTATTACTAACTCAATCAAGCCATGAATTTTAAAAATTATTTTTGAGAAAATTAATAAGAATATTCAACATCACAGTAGGAAACAGAAAACAACATTTGCAGAGATTCTAAATTTAAAATGTTAACTAAAAGGAACTAAAAGGTGCAAAGAAAAAACTCAAACCTCTATAAAGTTTTGGATACAAAACATCCACAAACCCATTGTCCTCTACTGACCTTGTTCAAAAAGCCTTTCAACAAAGAGGCTGCTTTGACAGACAATGACCTTGGTATACGAATAGGCTTCTCCAAAATAACTGAAGAGAAAAAAAATGATAATACACCATTATAATACAAGGGTTAGAATCTGAGATGTAGGCCTACATAACTTTCAACACTCTAGCTGACTCAAGTCATTTCTCAACCATACTCAAATCCTTAAGCTGTTTTTCATTTTTAAATTCGTCAGGTGTTTTGGTCATGCAGAGCATCTTTGATAGAGTATTAACCAGTCTAGTTTTCACAACTTATAGAGACAGATGAATGTAGTTTTTGTACTATGTTGTTGCTGCTTAAAAAAACAAAAAAACATGACTTCGTTTGGAAAAATTGTCTTCAGAATTTTAATCTGGGTTGTCAGCATTTGTTGCTGTTGTTTTAAGAAAATAACCAAGACTTACTTTGGAATAAATAGTCCTCAGTATTTTGATCTGGGTTGTCAGCATTGCCAACAGCATCAAAGGGGGATCTTCCAGCAAGCATTTCATACATAAGAACACCAAGGGCCCACCAGTCCACACTAAAATCTAAAAGAAGGCAATGCAAAAAAAAATTAAAACATAAGAAAGGTAACCTGGTGGTGCTGAATTTGGAATCTGATAAACGGTAGAGCAGAATATTTAATTTTGATGATAACTGATATCTCTCTCACTCCCATCCCCCCCCCCCCCCCATCTTCTTTTAGCAAAATTGAAACAAAAAACCCCCATCAAATGAAGAAAAAAAAACAAAAACATGAAGATAAGCCGAGTACACCATTCTGGGTCAAACTGTGTCAACCAAATTTATCTTCTGATTGAGGCCTATGACAAGTTCATATCAACTGTTAAAATTGTATTCCATTTTCAAATAGGTCTAATTCTATTTCAATGCTCTATACTTTAACAAACTTCTTTTTTTAAAGGTAAGCTCTGATTCTACAGAAAAATTACAGGGCACAGAAGGCACTGGATGCCTGAAAGCTGCTCAGGAGCAATGGGGTGCCCCATACTTCTGGTCAATTGAGAACTAAATTAAAAAAGCAAACTGAGCAGTGGAAGAAGTTGGGAAAAACCCACAACACAATTCAGAGTTTATACAAGATGTTCCCCTTCCACTTATTTTTCGATCAATTGTCTTAACACAACTGTATTGTGCACAACAGACTGCTGTATAAACAGACATCAGGTGAACCGATGCACCAAAGAAATGGCTGCAGTTACACAGATCCAGCTTGCAGTTATCGAGAAAGTGTTGAGTAAAAATTTGGTCCACCAGTATTCTGTTGTTTGGAACATGCAGTTAGTTAGCCACACAGATCCAGTGACTCCTCCATGTCTTCACAGAATTGAATATTACTTCTCATTTTTTAAAAAGCTAAGTGTTCATTCCATAACATGCTATTAGTTTGAAGTTATCTTGACGCCATATGATTACAAAAAAAGACGTCCACAATATTTAAACCTTTCTCTCTCAAAAATAGAATGGGAATAAAACCAGAGCAGAAAAGCCAGCTTGTCTTTAAAGTCATTCAAATGGAAAAATGTCTATGCATGAATTTCTTGTAAACCAAAATATTGTTAATTCAAAAGCCTTCAATAAGATACTAAAAATGAGACCAAAAAAGAAAAACTGCTTAATATCCCATCTGCATAAAAATCAGCGATTTAAATGTTTCTTAAAAATTGTCTCTAAATAACACCTACTTCTCTTTCTTACAGAGGCTAAGGGTCTAATGCACATACTTTACAACAAAACAGCAAGAGTTAAATGTAAACACAAGACTTTCATACGCAAGAACAAAAAAGCATTAAGTCATTACTAAATCAAATACAGCAACAGGCATAGGCTATCAGAGATTTCATTAAGGCAGAACCAATCTGGAATAAAATGCATTCCACCACATTCTACTTGACTCTGAAATTATTGATAACAAAAATAAAATAAAATAAACTTTAAAAATTGTGCACCACGACAAAACCTTTTGGTAAAAAGAAAACATCATGACATCACGATAGTACATTCCTGAAAGAGAGAGAAAGATCAATGAAAAGAGGATATCAAGTAGATATTTACTGGTTACACTGTACAACGTAATTGTCACACGGTATAATAAAATCTTGCCTACATTGATTCTCACACCAATGAGGAATATCAGAGGAATTAAATGAGGAAACTGGGTAGATTGTATAAGTGTTCTCATGTCAGAAACTCACATCAAGCCAGGAACACTAAAAGTAATTCACAACATACTTATACATGCACTTCAGTAAAAAAAGAGAACCACTGGAATCCTTTACGAATCTATTATTCTTGTGCTTGACTTTTTAAACAAATGTATACATGTTATTGTTTCAAAAATTCTCTTTCAAGTTATTTCTGACTGACAAGTTTAAGGTCTTTTTCACCTATTTCATTCATTCTTTAGCAAAATCTAAATTAAATCAGTGATGGTAAGATGGTTATGCTGTTCTCAGAAAAGTTGTAGTCAAAGCAGCAATGCTATTAGTATTAGTAGCTGCACTGATACTTTAGCCAGTCTTGTAATAGAATCTACAAATAAAAAAAATAAATGCTTCAAAAATTTCAAAATCTTTTAAGGAGAAAATAAAAATTGGGATTGCAAAGACCCATTAAAGGGGGTGTCTTGTAGAGAGGTGAAAATGTTCTTCTTTAAGGTTATTTAATTTGATGAACACTAAAACTAATTTACAACTCTGGTAAGCTTCACAGTTCATAGGTCATGCCATATTTGATTTGATTTTTTTTTTTCATGAGGAACAACTCTCCATTAGTTTATTACTTTGCTTATGAAAATTCACACTGGAGCAAAATTCACAACTTATATTTAATTTTACCTTCTGAAAAACAAACCAGTTTTAAAGATAAAATCAAAATGATAGTTTTTGAATCTTTGAACAATTTTTTTTGTTGTCATTGCCATCTTGCAAATTATTTTTTAAAAACAACCCTCTCTTTGGAGAGCATGTTAAGATCCACCAAAAATGTCTATATCTCTTTGGAGAGCAAGTTAAGATCCACCAAAAATGTCTATATCTCAACGATACTAGTAATGGTGATAAAAGTAACAAATCTGTCCACAAGTAGTAAAGCAAGTTGCCTTTGTAAAGAAAAGAAAAGAAAAAGAACAAAATTAATCGTATGACCAATAATAACACAATGACTTCACAAACAGGGAAGGACTGGTTATTTTATTCCCCTTCTTAGCCGGCAATGGACACAAACCTACACAAACACACACACAGACTTATAGAAAAAGTAGAAGAGATGTTACAGTACTCCACTCCCAGCAGGTGCTTTCAGCATTTGAAATAATAATGGGGATGATGAGGATGAGGTCATAGAGGATGAGGCGGATGAGGATGAAGAAGATGAGGAGGAGGGTGCGAGTTGAAATCAAAAGCCACCCTTTCCAGAAGCAATTCACATCATATACTTTTATATTATATTTTATGCACATAGGACATAGCTGAAATGTTATGGTGCATGCAAAAAAAAAAAAATTAAAAAAAATCAAGAGGCTATGAAAAATTTGAGGAGTGAATGATAGGACAAAGAGGGGTGCCACACACTGAAAAAAAAAATAAATGACACACACACAAACAAAATGCCAAAATACCAAATTGATAATAAAAAAAAAAAAAAAAAATTCTGAAATAAAAAAACAATGTCATAAGACAAAAAACAAAAAAAACAAACAAAAAAATTAAATAAATGAGAAGATGGACAGTTGAGGAGGGGGAGCACAACTCAATGAGATACCATAGTCCTCTCCACGCAGAACCTCTGGAGCAATGTAATTGGGAGTCCCACAAAACGTGTTGGTTTTATCCCCCGGCATCAAGTTTTCCTATTGGAAAATGGTGAGATGAGACCAAGAGAAAAATAATTTGAGACATCAGAATTTAGAAAAAAAAAAAAAATGACTGGAGTTTATTCCATATCTTTCCTGACAGAGAAAACAGTGGCATGTCCAGATTGACAAGGGTGCAACAAGCTCTTGAAAAACAAAACCTGTAGGAGAAAATGATATTAGCTTTTGTGAATGCCAAAATTCTTGAGATGACATAAAATCAATATGATGCCTGTTGTCATCTATAAAAGATAAGAGACAAGCAAAAGACACACAAAGAGAACTGATGATCTTTTTGATTCCTTCAAAGAACACATCTCCCTCTCCAAATACAATTTAATGGTCCTGTAACATTTACTTCAGTCGTGTCAATTATTTTTAATGTACAATAACATTTACCACTTGATCACCTCTGTGACTTCAATTTCATTTTTGCATTAACGAGCATTTTGTTTTTTAAGTGTAAGTGGGTGCTTTTCAAATGTATATTTTCTTTCACTCATTCATTCATGATCATACCAAATGTAGATTTTACAACTCGAAGTAATGGCACTGAAGGACTGCAACCAGATCATTAAGTTCTCTAGATTAGTAAGTAATATGTTTATTAAAACATAATAAGCACAATACAAATTGCACCGGTGATTCAATTCATATAAGTGCAAGAAATAAAAAGGTTACAAATAAAATCCAAAGGAGTGAGTATGATCCATGTTCCGATTTACTTGAGAGCTAGAAACAGAATGCTTTGAGGGGGAAAAGGTGATTAGTAGTGGGAACAATGAAGTAGCATTTTTCTTGTTTTACCGGATTAGCCCTTACCATATTCCTCTCCCCGCAAAATTTCTGGAGCAATGTAGTTTGGAGTCCCGCAAAAAGTTCCTGTGGTGTCACCTGGTTTTAACCCTTCCTGTGATGTTAGTGATCATGAAATGAATTTAATGGACTTATGGCATCATGAAGACAGTGACTTTATATAAGATAACATTTTCAGAGTCAAATAAATCATTATAAGCAATCCACAAAACATCTTTAATTTATCTTTCTAACAAACAAAAAAGGATAACAAAGAAAAATAATTATATTTTTTCATAGTTTTATGTCCTTTTAGCAAACTATGGTTATTCAAAAGGTGGGACATCCCTTCCGTTTAAATTCCATCTCCAATAGGACTTTTACAAGTGTGGCTTAAAAACCAAGCCCTCATAACTCATGGCTTAGTGACGAATCAAATGACCATCAATCCAGTACTATCCAAACCAGTGCTGTTTGTACCTCCTACAGCAATGAAGATTTGATGAGGATAAGTCAAAACAAATTTTAGAGAACTTCAAAGGGTTCAAAATAATTGCATCTTGCAATGAGTCTAATGATAAAGTAGCAAGAATTGGTCCGTCTTATATTATTGGAGTTTTGAATTGGTAAATATTGACATTATTGGCGCTTTTCAAAGAAATTATTGAATTTATGACCAGTTGATTAAAATACAACAGAATTAAAAAGACCAAGATATTTAAACGATGAATTATCAAAGAAAGATTGGTAGACGGATCAACTCATTTGTAGACAAAATCAGACTGACAGTAATTAGTTTATGGACATGGATCGACATAAAGGTTTTAGTGAAGAATGAGTGAAAACTAAATACCTTGCACATGCCGTAATCTGTCAGCTTGATGTGGCCCTCAGCATCCAACAAAACATTGTCCAGTTTAAGATCCCGATAAACAATACCTGTGGACCATATAGAGGACCAAAATAATACAACAGTATGATATTCTTAATTCTTTGGGTGCGCGCTTGCATTCAAGTGATAAAAACATACAGACTACAGACGGCAATGCTGCCTAATGGGGTCAGTTTTTTTTTTACGTTAACTCTTTCCGTCCATAATTTTTTTCAGTGCCTGACATAATTATCTTCTGTTCTTGTATGCATCAGTAGTTTTCAAGCTTTTTTTTTTTTTAGAAAACTACTTTTGCAAAGCTATAAATTGTATATCAAAATAAAGAAGATTCAAAACATTATCTGCAGATATAAATGCCATTGACGGTCGTTTTGTTGTTAATGTCACTAGTGGTTCAGTTTAACAACAAAATACCCACTTAAAATCCTGTTTCTTGAAAGCAAACCTAATATCATTGTAAAGATGAAAGAACAGAGCTTCGAAATGACACAGTTTTTATCTGGGTATATTTTTAATAATAAACTTGAAACAATACCAAATATCGAACTAATCGGTTTTCCATAATATTTCGAAATAAAAAAAAAGGTTTTAATCGGGATTCGTATTTTTGTATTTTAAGCTGTTTTTCGTACGAAATACGAAAATTTCGTACTAGTTGGCATCTCTGCATAAATAAATAAATACCTGTTTTACTGGCCATTAACAATTACATCAGTAATAATAAATAATTAATAAATGCATAATTTCAGCCTTAGCAGTTTGGATAATGTTAAAAGCACACACCTCTTTCATGCAGGAAATTGAGAGCAAGACAAATTTCAGCTGCATAGAACCTTGCATGCTCTTCTGGAAGACGTCTTTGCCTCTGCATGTGGAACATGAGATCTCCTCCATTCACAAACTCTATCACAAAGAACAGTCTGAAGAAATGAAAATAATAAAAAGATTAATAATAATAATTTTAATAACAACAACAACAATAATAATAATAATAATAATAATAATAATGATGATGATGATAATAATAATAATCACGAACAGGTCCCATAATCATCCTAATCATCTTCTTTCATGAATTTTCAAAAATGACAATCCATATGTCTCTTGGAAGGGGAATTAAAAGCTCATTTCATCATCACCACTAAACTACTTTTAACGTTAACAAGCCACTTAGAGAAAAGAATAAACTGCTTTGTAAAATGACTTTACTACAGCACCTGCTGGAGGTCTGGAAGCAAGAGTGGAGTCCCACCAAGAACGGGTGATTAGTCGCGGCTTCAAACACATGTTTCTCCGTCTGAACCCAATCAATATCCTACATCGAAAAAATAAAGAGGGAAAAACAAACAAAACAAGAAAGTAATAAAACCTCTGAAATTTTAGTGAAATTTTCTCCTTTCCCTTGCATTATCAATGAATGGAGGAAATGAGAGGGAAAATTATTTTGAATCAGCCAATGAGAAAAATTTTAAATCTAAAGGAAGAAGTAAGCAATATCATCTTTATAAGAAGAAAATTGAAAAGGAATTTTAAAAAAAGATAAGGAACCCTACACTTGAGAAAGACAAAAATAGTAGTCCACTACTTACCTCATCATCGTTGACCAGCTCCTTCTTGATGACCTTCATGGCATAGATGCGCTTTGTTTTCTTGTGTTCCACCTGGAGAACTTTTGCATAGCTACCCCTGCCTATCACTCTAAGGAGTTGGAAATGTTCCAAATTCAACTGGGAACTGTCAGTTACCCCAGCAGCCTTTAAAAAAAAAAGAAGGAAAGACATCATGATTGATGTAACATATATATCAATGAGACTTTGCAGAAAAGTAATGCAGATGGCTTTATATATTTTTAAATGTTCCATTTAAAAGTCTCCTCATGCTTCAAAATGAGCTGCCCGTGCAGTGACAACAATGTGAGAAATATTGATAAAGGCCAATTTCATTTGCAACAAACAGACCTATTGATTGTGTGTAATTCAACTAAGGTCCTACAGAGAGGTTTTAAAACTTACGCCATCCATCTGCGCACCGGGCAGGGACATTTTTTCATTGTAACCACGCCAGATGCAATTTCAACATCAAAATACTCACTTTTAATCATATCTCTTATAAATAAATCTGACATCTTTCGAAAATTTAAAGAGCGGAGCTCAACATGATATGATCTTTGTTTCAGTACATTTTTAGTTACAAACTTAAAAGGAAACCAAACGACTGACCAAATCGCCGATATATTAAGTAAAAAATAGTTTAAAAACTTACAATTCAATTTTGTGAGTCTTCTTATGCACCAAACGCTTAAATATTGCATCTTTACTTTCTGTGTAAAAAAAAAGTGTAATTTTTCACCAAGGGCAGGTAGCTAAGGTCCGAATCGGCACTCACGAAAACCGGTCTTCACCTGAGATCCCTTTCGATCTAGGTTATTGTAGAAATTGTGAATTCTTTTGTAGAATCCCCTTGACTAAAGCATCAAAATAGACACAGGTGATGTCAAGAGATGTATGTTGTGTTAAATTCAGGCATAAACAAGCTTGCAACTAGTTAAAGACTGGTCCAGAAGTGGTCGTGTTAACACATCTCCCACCACACAAGAGTTAAGAAATTAAATACATTCATGTCATGTTCAGACATAAGCTCCATCAAAACATGATTATGCAAATATTTCAGATATTAGCTCAAATAAAACATACTTTTTCAAAATTTTTCTTCCCAAAATAAGCATGAACTTCATTCAAGATTTTCATGGGTCTCCTAAACTGTGTTAAACTGTCCTTAACGAACTTACCTCAACTTTTGCTGTCTGTGATGTAAGGAAGAAAATAGAAAAAAATTTTTAGAATATAATGGTTATACCTATTGTCCTAAAAATATTAAAATAGGAGTGAATCGAACTTAACTGAATAAAACAAAATCTGTCATAAAAAAAGAAGAAATTTTAAGTGATGAAAAGGAACATAAGGAAGAAAAAAAGAGGTAGGTGAGAGATGTTAAGAGAAATAGACATAAAAAGAAGAACTGGATAGACAAAAGACTGAGTCACTTGGGACACAAAGAAGGACTCAAAAAATGACTAAAAGGCTGGTAGGGTGAAAACACCTAAAGAAACAAAATGGATCAATCATCAAATTCAAACAAAATGTCTTCTAACTCTAAAAAAGAAAACCAGCAAAATAAAAAATAAAATTGAAATTATTTGAATTCTTCAGTATCTCAAGAACAAAGGGTATAAAAGTAGAGAGAGGGCGGTTTTGAACCAAGGTACAATGAAAAGTTTCATCTGAACATTTTCTGTCATCATTAACAAAAACCTAATGCTTTAACAATGCCTTCATGAAAAAAAAAGAGGACATAAGGTTAAGAAAATATGCAGAATCTTCACAAGCTTTTGTCACTGAAAACAAAATCGTTATTAAAGCTCGCATATTCTATAATCAGGCTTATAATGGACTGGCGGCATAACATTGTATACAATAGAATAACAAAAATTTATGAATTTGAACACAACTCTTGAAACCATCTACACTCATTCATAACCACTTTAGAAAATAAGACCTCATAAAGCCAAAAAACAACCAAAAAACAAAAGCCGAATTTATAACAGATGTCATGGTCCCCTGCAAAAAACCCCCAACAAAGTACCCAATCAAACATAATTGCAAAAATCAAATGACAAACTTGTTTTCAAAACTGCAGTTTATAACTAAACATTGGAAGCCAGGAAAGACAGCAAAAAATTAAAAAAAACCTTGGCTATGGATTCTTGCCCTTTTTAAAAAAAATTTGATAAGTGTTTGTTACAGAACGTACACCATGTTCTGCCTATTGAAGGTGCCCCAAGCAAATTAAAAGGGTAATGCAATGCCTTAACTCAGCTTTGAAAGCAGCTTTGTCCTGTTGTAGAGCTCTTATCAAATTTTATACATACATTCAATTTTCTTCAGGTTGGCATGCCGTTCACAACTACAGCTGCCAATGTCCTAACATCATGTTTTTGCCAATTATCTTTCCCACACAAATGAAACGTAAGGTAAATGCTTTACGCGGCTCAAAAGAGGTGCTCTTTATTTTTTTCATTGACTTCAATATATCAAATGACATTAAAACAAGAAAAGGAAAAAGTAAAGAGGATCCCTCATTAGGGAGAGCGCCTCTAATAAACAGGATATAAAAAATGGCAAAAGAATTGTCAATATTTTCTGCAAGTGAACTGTGAACCATCTGATCTGTTCAGGACAATCAGCAGAATAAAGGTAGAAATGCAAAACAAATGAACAATTTCAAGCTATTTCTTTTAATTGTTGCTGAGCAAGGGTTTTTTTTTTTTTTATAGTTTTCTTATGAATGCTCAAAATATGAAACGGCATGCATAATAACAATTCAGAGAGGAATGCTCTTATTTCAAAGCCAAAGAACAAAAACAAGAAAGATTAAATAAGCAAAAAAAAACAGTACAACCCTTTCTGCACATATCAATAACTGTAATGTAAGGCAAACTTTTTCCAAAAGAATAACAAAGCCATAACAAAGACATTTTTTCTAAAGCCACTGTCAGCCAGCAACAAAAATGTATGTGCATTTTATTAGCTAATAAAATTAAATTAACGTTCAAAACATAAGAAAACAAGGATAAGATACCACAAGGAACTGAAATAAAGGAGTATAGGAGCAAACTCAGGTAAATAATAGAACAGAAAGAAAAGAAATACCCAAAATGAATTTGCATCCTCAAAATGCTCTTCGTCATCATCTTTCTCCTTTGAAAACAGATTATGACAAATAAATTAAATTCAAAATTAATTTTTGATAATTTTGTCGATGTGAAACTGATGTCAAATGATTTGATTTGAGGATAAAGATGCTCATTTTTCAAATCTTAACAGCGTGCAGCCTCCATACAACTTGAACGAAAATTCTTCTGCCTTAAAACATAACGGATGCTTCCACTTTTTCATCATTGTAAAAGATCAAACGAAATCAAGATAAAAATATGGAAACAATTTTCTTCACGTGGTCCCTTGATTAGACAATTTTAATTCAGTTCCTGCATCCTAGAGTCTCTCATATTATTCCAAAACTGACCTATTGGTTTAATTTAATAAAAATAAAAGGACTTAAAATTGATTTCACTCATTATGAATTCAAAATCCTATTTTAACTCAAGTAAACAAAATGTTGGCACTCCATGGTAATAAAATACTTCATATGCAGGTTAGAAGTGACCAATTAGATTTACGCCTTATGTTTCCATGTCTGATAAAAAATCAAACTAGTTTCATGCAGACATCTTTCTGATTCAACAACTGTTTGACTCAGTGCCTTTGCTTGTATGAAGTATCCACTTGCCATTTTGTGAATACACATCTTTGTAGTATACATTCAAGTCAAACATCTCTTTTCTACAACAGCTATATCATGATGTTACCAAAAAACAAAACAAAAAAAAAATGAAAAAAAAGAAGAAAAGGTCTCTTTTTTGTTTTTGGTAATACACATATGTCCCATTAAGAAACAAAATTGTTGATATGAGTTTCCAGGCTATTTAAAATGCTGGACCCCAAAATAATTACAATCAAACATAAAACACATAAGTTGATATTTTAGCTGGATAGATCATTCAAATGAATAAAAAACAAAACAAACAGTGAGGGGGAAAACTGAACTAAAGTCATAAACAACAAATTTGCCAAGCAAGAATATATAATACCTCTGATGATCCAACTTTCATTTCCTTTGAACGCAATAAAAAGATGCAGAAAAAAAGATATGATTTCCAATTGATAAGAAAGCAATGCTGAACTGTTTTATTCAATTCAATATAATTCAATATCGACCTAGTTTTCAGCCTCTCCTGAACAGGTCTCATTACGCCTACCTTGCTCTGACATTAATAGTAATATCTGCAGGGGAAATTATTTTGACTTGGTTTGGCATTGAACTGACAAAATAGTCTCAGAATTTGCATCTAATTTTGTCTGCTAGCAAGAGACAAAAATGCCAAACAGGGAAAGGATCAGAGCACTGTCTATTTTTATAGAATAATATGAATAAGTTTTTAAGTGATAGTACCATAGCTGCTAGTGGGGAATTTTAAAAAGGAAAACTTCCCCGAAAGTACTGAATAGACAAGATAGACAAAGCCAAATCTGCTTATTTTTTTAAAATAGCTTAGCAACTTAGTTTTGCGGATTTGAAATTGCCCCAGACAAGAAGGAAATTTCCATTAAACTGCAATCTTGGACTATGCTGGAATGATTTGTGAAGCAAACTATTTTAAGAGACAGAGGCCATGGAAACAGACAATTTGTTCATAAATATGGTTTTGGTTTCAGCGTTCAGTAAAGCATTTTTTACCTCTGAGCCGTATTCCACAGGAAGAGGAGGTCTTTTGGAACCTGAAATAAAAAATGTACTCTTTCAGCAAATTCCAGAAACTATAATAGTAAATGTTTGATAAATAAACGGAGCATTGTTGATAAAATATTTTGGCTTGCTTTTCATTTTGTTCTTTTCCATTATTTTTTTTTCTTCCAATTTTGAGATTAAATTGGTAGAATAGAAGAATTAAATTGAAATAAGGAAACAGCTAAAGAAATATGACCATTCAATTTTGTCATCCCTTGGGGACTACAGAATGATACATTGATGCTGTTTTTAATCAGGATAATCCATTGATCTATTTCATACTGAAAGCAAAGGATGATTGAAATTGAAATGACATCTGATTTATCCGTATAAACTCTTCAGAAGCAAATTATTCACTAATTACCTTTTGACTCACCACTGGCAGATTTTGTTTCCCCCACAAATCGTTTCTCCCCATTTTGAGGTGAGGAAGCTTCACTGCTGTCCTTGAAATGAAAAGATGAAAAGTATGGATTCAATTTTTTTTCTTTTCTTATCTTTAAATTTGTTTTCTATAATACTTTGAATTTTTGTTTTCTTATCAGAATTACATTTTTCCTCAGAAATGTTTAAAGTGATAACATATCAAAATAAAAGATTTAATGCATTGACAGTCACAATTCCTGGCTACTTTACCAACTATCCCCTCATAAAACTTTAAACAAAAGCAAAAAATTTCAATCTGAATTCATCTGAATCCACAATAACACATCCCATTATAAAGGAATTCCAATCTTTCCTACAATTTTTTTTTTTAATCTTTACAACAATAAAAGTGATTTGTGAGCTTTTTCAGACATTTTGAAACCTTTTTTTCAGTAAAAAATGTGCTTCTTAGCTGTGACAGATGTATAACTAAAGACTACAATTTAAAACTGAAAACAATTTTATGCAAGAAGAAGAATTTCGAACTTGAGCCATAACTTTGATAATGGCACAAAACTAAAGTACAATGCCTGTAAAGACAAAACATATATAGGGGAGGGGGGGGGGGGGGGGGGGGGGGGGGGGG
>JBCIKM010155165.1:0-25030 GCA_039654465.1 Melibe viridis | reverse complement strand
GACCAGGAGCCCCACCCCCCCCCCCCCCCCCCCCCAATTTAGAGAGAAAAAAAAAAGTTTTTTTTTCTTACATACGCCTCATCAGATAACAAGCTGCAAAGACACGAAACACCGTTTGTTGTAAACAAACAAAATGGGGGACAAGAATACTGATCCAGTATAATAAAGAATCAGAATTTTAGCGGAGCACATAGTATTATGATGTATTCTTTTTCAGAATGAAATAAAACGCTGATAAGTTTATGCAACGCTGATAAGTTTACGCGTCGATTAGATTTTGTTTTCCTCTTTTCTTTTCTTTTGGTCAGAAACAGACAGCAAGAGCGAGTGTGAAAAGAGTTCCAACAAGATCAAGGGGCTATTTGGTTATATAATTCAATTCACCTGACTGTATATTTACGACTGTCATGCAACGTTCGTTCTTTCCCAAACACACTAGTTATGGTAACAGTACGGCGTTTCATGTTACATACCCAACCAATATGCAGAAGCTGTTTTGGTACGACTCAACTTTCAAATCTAAAAACTCTTAGAATGTGTCACAGCCTATCACACGTTCTCGAGATGGCAAAATCAGAAAAGTTTCTGAATTATTGGAATTATCCCTTAGTTTAGGTACTAGACCAACCATGAGCTCTTCAAATGTTGTAGACGAAATGAACTTTGTGACAACCGACCGACAAAAAAATCCTAGTGTAAGCCGCTCCGTACTATTAGCCGCAGGGTTGGCGATCAGAGAAAAAAGTTGCGGCTTATACTACAAGAATTATGGTAAAAAAAAATTATTTTTTTTAAAGAAATCATGCCAACATTAAAAGAGAGAATTGTCTAGGTATTCCAATCTAAACGTAGAGGTTGTGAATCAATTTCATATTTATAACTTCAATCTCATAGAAAGGTTTCATCGGTTTTTTTTCTATCTGTCAATAAAATATAAGAAAAAAGTTAAATGCTCCGATAGGAACTGATAGTTTCCAAACATTTTAAACGGATGCCCATTTAATTTTTAAAAGTCACTTATGGTCTACAAATTCAATAAAAATAAAAAGGAAAACAAACCCTGCTTACCTGCAACTCATTCATTAACTCATCCACAAGTTTTTCTGGCTTTGCCCTTCCTAAGTAGGTCACTACACGTTTAGCCTGGAGAAAGAATGATTTATGTGTTTCTACTAGAAATGAGTCAATAGAGTGGTACCTTCTAAACCTTACTTACTATTAAAGTTCAAAAGCGCATTAACAAAAGTAATTCATTCTAATACGATGGTAGATGCTAGAAAAACAAATTTAAATACCAAGCAATAAAAATAATTTTGAAGAACTATTTTACAAGGTGGAAAATCAAATCAAACTCAGAAACAAACCTGCAGCAGTAGAACCATTTTTGTTAAAATGAATTAAAAAAATAAGAAAAAAACTGCTGAGATCATGAAACATAGAGCATTCTCAAATGTGCTTAAAGTTAGCTCAACCATAATTGTATGGGTTGGGTTTTTTTCTAACACCCACAATAAGATGTGATATGTGGAATTCTTGGTTTAGATTTAGATCTTGAGCTTGAAAAATTAGTGACTTTTCCAATTAAAATTGCAGAGAAGAGTTTTCTTATAAAATTCTTTCAAATACTTCAAAGCGTTTAGAAAGTAACAATAAACCAATCTTTTTGTAATAAACACAACAATGGTTGCCTTTAAAGAGAGGCTGAGATTATAGGTTTTTTTTTATTACTTACATATGGAAGCAAATCAGTGGCAGCAATATTTGCAATTATGACCAGGTAACGAATGATGACCTTCAAGTTGAAAGGCCAGCAAGACACCAGGGCTGCCCACAGGGCTTCAATCTCTAGGGGATGTTCATCTCCGAACTAACAACAGGAAATAAGGCAAACAATTATGCCATAACAAACATGAATCAACATGAAATGATGAATGGCAACACAAGTTCAAACTTCATGGATTATTCCATTTCAACAAATGACATGACTGGGGTTTTTTTTTAATGAGACTACAGGTAAGTAAAGAAAGTTTTGCATTAACCACTATTCACACAGTAGACATTTCTAGCCATAAGTAATTATTTCCCACAGTATTTGTATTTTAGCTAATCTAAGTGAAACAGGACTGAGGCCAACAGTAAAATTCCCTTCAACAACTTAAAAAAAATATCAAGAAACAAATGTTAAAAAAAAGGAGTCAATGGAACTAATTTAGAGTTTTAGAGAAACTTGGTTCCTCATTGAGTGATTGCCTGAAAAAATAAAAAGAAGTCTTTTTTTGTTTCATTACATCAAAAAACAGTCAACCAAATTGGAAGAGAGCCATGGTAGGATGCATAAGAATTTACGATTTTAATGGCAAGTTAAAGCAGTGGATGGATGACATGAAAATCTCTCATCTATAATGAAACTAATTAAACAAATTGTCTTACCTTTACTGTGATAAAGAAAAGATTATTCAGAACCATTTCCGTGGCTTGAGTGGACCCCCAGCCTTCTCCCTTTAAAGGCGGGTCAAACGTGTCTGTCTGGCCGTCTGTCAGGCGGGTCAAGAAGGAGGTGAGGGGAGGCGTCTGGGGCAGTGAAGGGTCCACCAGCTCCATGTTGTGCAGCCATGGCAGCAGGTACTTTAGCAGAGTCTGCCTTACTGATGGGCACGCAGTTTGGAATCGTTGGGTGATCTCTACAGAAGAATAAATACATACAGTAAACTTACTACCTCCTTTAAAAAAAATAGTAATAAGCACCTACTCTCTTTGAACCTAAATCCATTCATCTGAAATTAACTTTCTTGCTCTTAATTTTTGTCTCATCTCTGTGTCCTTCTGTCAATTTCTTTTTTTTTGTTTTATGGCTTGCAATTTATTTGTATTCATATCTTAGAAGAACAAATATTGACACCACAGAGAGATGATATGCAATGACAAAAAATATCATCTCTCCTAACAAAAATTATCAATGGCCATCACACATGACAGCACAATGGTTCAGGAAAACCCAGGATCTTTAAACCCCCTTAGTGTACAAAAGTACTCAGTACGTTGAACTTGTGACCCTGCAGTTATGTACCAAAAGGCATGAAATAAGGGATGACTATTGAGTTGCAAACAAGACAACGAAAATACTACATCATAGAAAAGGGGAAAAGGTAAGACAATAGAGTCATTGTAAAAGATAAGAAACATAAGTAGAAATGCCCACGAGGGACACCCACCAATATCAAGCTGAGGCTTCTGATCTTAAAACTATACACAGTCTATACACAGTAGAAATGCAATATACATACAAAATGCCTATTCAAATTTGAAAATGCACACATATACAAAGGTACATATCTGACAGACCTGAAAACATTGGTAATGTGAGGTCTATGTGTGTCCTGGCCAACTGGTCTGACACAAACATCTGAGAGTTACAGTAGGATACTGCTAGGAAGACATCGTTGAGAGGAGCTTTGGGACTGGAACTATCCTCGCTGCTCTCTCTAAATACTGGAGCTTCTTGGAAGAATCTGGAAAAAAAACAACACAAGGTGAAGGTCAAAAGTGCCTAGCATTTTCATAATCCAGACAAGAATGGATAGTATGATCTTGATTGAAAATTTTTTTCTATATTATCAAAATAAAAATCGATGTAATATTTTGTTAGGACCTCCGTTTTGTATTTCTTCATTTAGTAGAGTTGCATAAAGAGATAAAAGATAGAATAACTCCAAATCTTTCATGAATGCAAGCAATAAAAAAAAATAAAGAAAAGGGCAAAATGTGGCTAGTTTGATAAGCAAGGAAACTTTTTTTTTCATTTGAGATTCAAATTTCATAAAGTGAAAGCTACATGGAATACAGATAGAAAAAAAGAATGACAAAGGATGCGTCTGGATCAATATCCACTAATTACCGTAGATCAAGAAGATGTAGCAGCTGAATGGCTGTCTCATGAATTGATATTCTGGGGTTGCCAACATTGAGCACCGACAGGTTCAACATGGCCACATGATCACATGGATACTCTCTAAGGAAAATAATATGGGGATCAAAAAGATATAAGCAATATGAAAAAGAGACTTGACAATAGCAAGATGATACAGACATATGTAAAGACTATAAAACTTGAAGTAGATGTAATTACATGTGACATTTACAAAGTTTTGTTTATTACAAAAAGTGATGAGTAAAAGAGTGGTAACTTAAAATCTTAAGCCGTACAGGCCTGTAATGACTCTTGTTCTGACCTATTTGGTACAGGCATTAAGCTTAGTCTTAGTGTTTGTTTTTGTGTTTGTTTGTTGTTATTGGTTTTTTGTTGTTTGTTTTTGTTTGTTGTTGGTTTTGTTTTTATTGGTTGTTGGTTTTGCTTTTGTTTGTTGGTTTTGTTTTCCTTTGTTGTTGGTTTTGTTTGTTGTTGGCTTTGTTTTTCTTTTGTTGTTGTTTGTTTATTGTTGTTTTATGTGGGTTTTTTGTAGTTTTTGTTGTTTTTTTGTTTTGTTTCTTTGTTTTGTTGCTTTTTGTTTCTTTTGTTTTGTTTCTTTGTTTTGTTGTTTTTTGGTTTGTTTTGTTTTGTTTCGATTTGATTGTTTGGGGGGGGGGGGGGGAGTACTTAATCATGAGATCTTCATTATATAACTCTCATACCAATGACAAAGTAAGTAAAATAACAGGCTGCAAATGAATATCTTATGACAAGTAATAGTCATACTCTAACTCTCATATTAAGAAAGTAGCAATAAAAATAAGGCACAACCATTGCTTTCTCATTACACACACACAACACGTAATGTTACCTAGTCTGGAAGACGGCAGCCAGAGCATTAAAGCAGCCATCTGCCACCTCATTCTGACCTGTGTAGCATCGGTCAATGACCCAGTCCAACAAGCCTTGAGTGTCTGGGTTGAAGTCCAACAACAGAAACACTGTCTCTTTGGCCAGCTCGTAAATCTGTTTGAGGACAAATCAAAAGTAGTTGGAATTAATCAAAGGTAGCTTTGAAAATAAGACATATAGTAAAGATAGTATAACACAAAAGTAATGGTAAAAAGGATGTTAGGTTTGAGATTGCAAAAAGACAGGGGACCGGTGACCATTTCTAGAGGTAAGAATTGTTAAAAAATTACATTTTAAATACAGTGCAAGATGGATTGGTGGTAGCTTCCAAGACATATCAATGCTTGAAGAAAACTCGTGTCGAGAAAAAAAAAGTAGACAGCTGACCATAGAATCACATTGGGTTAACCAAGGATAAAGGACCTTGGTCGCTTCACTGTAAGATGATGTAGAGAAGGAGGAAAGCTTTTTCAAAATATAAGAATAAGAAGCTTTTTTTTAAAAATGTTTGTTTGATAAATTTAGGCCTTTCAACTGTCAGGTAATAAAAATATATTGCCTGAGGCAGAAAAAACAGACCAAACTTTGAAGTCGTATCAAAGCTCAGGTAACAAGTGTATGTCAGCTTGACCTCTTAAAAAATCAATAAGTCATGAAAATTTTTTGATTTTCTTCAGAAATCAAAAGAAAACTTGTACCTAACCAATATTTAGTGAATAAGTACTTTTGTAAAAACAATCTGAGAGATAATCAGTCAGATGAGTAATATTTATCTGAAATTGCATGCTGATTTCTGAAAACAACGAGTTATGTCTTTTAGGTATGTTCTTCAGAACAGACCACAAAATTAATAGGGCTGGAAGGACAAGGATGAATTGGTAGAGTCTGACACTCATAGGTCTATTCTCAGAACAGACCACAACATTTCCGAGGGCTGGGAGGGACAGGGGTAAAGGGGTATGATTGGGCACTTTCTTATCAAGTGAAATGCAGGAGACAAGATAGTTTGGAAATGATTGTAGATAAAAAAAAAAGAGAGAAAAAAAGGTTTGATGTGATATTACATGGGCTTTTCTTGTTAACATAATATTGTAGAAGGTTAAAGAAATCGATGGTCAAACACGTTTGCATTAGCTATTTTTCTAAGAACAAGTGTTTCTGGTCAATATCAAAGCACTAATAAATTGTACTTTAAAATAATCATTTATCTAAATAAAACTAACTCGAAAACTAATGAGGATAGAAACATGCACATTTTTTCAATACCTCAGTAAACTATTCAGATTGTTGTATACAAAATTCCAAGTAGATACTGCAAAGCATTTCCATACATTAACGTCCTTTTCCTTGACAGACGAATAGGTAGAAGCAGATTTTTTACACGATTTAGAGATTTAATTCTTGCATCAAAATACGTCCAAGCTGACTTTCCACATGAAAATGACATCACTGTAGAAAAACTGTTCGCTCAATAATCTTCTTCAAATTTAATGCACAAAAACTTGAATAGTCATCCAACCTGTTGCTAAAAACTAGAGATTTCTATCTTTTATTTGTTTGCCAGTTGTTTAAATGTTTAAAAGCAGATTGCTAAAAGGCATCAATTCCTGCAGCTATGATATTTTCTCAAAAGACCTGTTCTTAGTTTGACGGCTGTTGCAAAGACATTTGAGCTTTGCATTTGATGAAATCTTTTAGGTATGTGGAAATATACTTGTGATTTATGCATGATAAGTTTCAGTGACATAGAGTTTGTGGTTAAAGAGTTATAAGTCTTTCAAGCATGTTTTTATCAATCTTATTAGTATTAGTTGATTAAAACCAACACAAATAGAGTTATGGCTCTTAACAACTGACCTTTCCAGAAAATAACCAATAACACGATTTTTGTTTTTTTATTGTGACCCCCCAACTTGAAATCAAGAACAGGTAACAGGAATTTATAGGCATTTTTTTAGGCATTAATAACAATATCTTACTTTAAAGACAGTTACAAAATTATGCCAAAATAACTGGACTGTGTCGTTTATGGATCATTACGTACAAATGAATAAAAAATGTCCATAATCAACAAAATTAGGCTTTGACAAGAAAACTTTTGACATTTAAATTTGGATACATATGACACAAATGGCAAGGTTGCTTGAATAAAAACTGAATCAGAGCTCAAAGTGCAAACCTCTGTTTTCTACCAGCATCTACAGTTGGGAACTCAGCTCTTGCCATGAGTTGTTTTTTTAACCATTTGCTCTCTTCCTGATGCAAGAGGGTCATTTATTCCCCATTTCAGTGCTATTAGTCTTTTATAGGTGCTCAGAAAACATCATTAAAAAGTCCAGAGGGATTATTTCATGTGAGCTTGGGGTGCCAGACAATATTTTGCTTACTCTTTTTCTTCGCAATTGACATTGACAGAATCAACCAGATTCTTTTACCAAGTCCGAATGGTCTTTGCCCCTTGGAGGTGTTGCATGCTTTTGGTACTCTCTCTGGTCTAAAGTAATTGACCTACAGTTGTGAAAACAAATTGCAGCTTTGACTCTTTCAATGTTATCAGCCACCACATTTTATAGGCATCACCCGTTAATTTAGATGGTGCACCACTTGCTTTACATATGTTCGAAAATTGACATCATAACAAATTAACCAGAAAATGTGCACTGACCAAACTGGTATTACACCAACTGCCCATAAATACCCTACCAGAGCCTTGGCAGAAAACCAGAGCTTTCTATCCAATTATAAATTGGAGCATAATAACTGAAAAAAACCCACCCTGTATTTCTCTGTTGACATTTTCAAGTCAAACAAAAATGTAATTCTAAGAAGAGAGGCATACGACTCTATCAGTACTTACCATTGAACATAAAATACCAAAATACTAAAATGTTAGAAATAAGGTTCAAAATATTTCCACTCTAGTCCTCTAGTATTCTGAAAATACTTTCTACGTAAAATAATGGAAGCAAAAATAAAACACAAAGAACAAAACCAAAACAAAAACGAACAAAATAATACCCAACCTCTAAAAAAACTAAAAAAACAAATAAACACAACTCAAAGGTGGAGGTCTGACACGGGGCACTCGGCAAACAAAACAACAGTGGTATTGCAAAATTACAATTGTAAACCTTGATATACATACTGATAAAGGTATCAGTTCAAGCATAAATTATGAAATTGAAAAACTTGAAGTGAGAAAATCTTCACACAGGGGTAACAGAAAAAAAGAATTATGTGATACAAGTAACAGGCTACATAAATGGATAAACCAGATAGATAAAACGATGAATAAAAGAGTTTTTGAAAAAATAAAGTTCATATAAGATGGAACCTTAGCCATGTTTGGTTTTGAGTTTTTGACAAGTCCTTTTAAAAAATATTTAAAATGGTTACAATGATAAATAAAACCCCAAAAAACTGTTGAAACAAACAAAACTGATGAAAAAAAAAAACAGCAAACAAAAATTGTATCAAACTTTCCAACCCTCTATGAAAAAAAAAATAATGATGATAACAAAAGATGGCTGCTGTCATTAATAAAAAAAAAAAAAAAAAAAAAAAAATTCTGTCAAATGTCTTAATCTTCATTACACTTTATAAAGTGTCTTCTTAATATGAGGTCCAGTTTGTTTCCATTAAAAAAAAAAAAAAAAAAGTCTTTGCATGCATGACCTTTTTTTCTTGACAGATTCTTTTCAAATTTTTATGGTAAATGAAAAAAAAATGTGTATTTTTAACAAAAGTATTTATGAGATCTATAATTTGGGCTCAACAATTCACATTCTACCAAACAGCCAATTTTTCCCACTCTGCCAAAATAATCACAACTCTGACAAAGGAGGGTTACTGTGAAAAGCAGGATCACACACAATTATTGTTGGTATATTTTGCAACAGTGCATACAAGGAGAAAAATCATTTTGACATAACTGTAGAAAATGTTGTTGGTTAATCCATGGGAATAACTAGTTTTTTTGCCTAGTAAGTTGCCCTTTTTTGTGAGAAAATGGCTGCCTCCCTGGTTAGATTTTTTTTAGATGGTGCACGAAACTCCAGGACTTGGGACTTCAGATTTGAGACACGAGGTTTGAGTTTAGAACAACAGTAAATCCCTTTGGTGCCTGAATTGATTAGAGACTTTCTGTGAGATTAACATTGACAATGGATGAAGTTGTTAGAAATAAGACAGTCGCCAAAACTAGGCTGACGCGATCTATGAACAAAATGAATGAACTTTTAGCTGCTGATACCAGTGATGTTTTGAAAATTCACGAGGAAAAGTTAGAACTTGAGAACCAGTTGAAACTCTACGCTAAAGTACAAAAGGAAGTAGAATCACTTCTTACGAAAGAAGAGGAGCAGATCAAATTAACTGAGTCTTCCGAAGAATTTAGGGAATCAAAAAAGGAAACACTTATTGAAGCACAGAGAATTTTACTCACTAAAGCTGAACCTGAAACACATGTAGTGAATAAGGGTAACTATAACACAAACAACAACGCTCATCACTGTGACAGAGATGTCAATGCTAGACTACCCACCATCAACATTCCAAAATTTAGTGGTGACAATACTAACTGGCAAACATTTTGGGATAAATTTAAGGCCATCGTTGACTCAAGTGACATGTCTGTTGTCAATATGTTTTCATATCTACAGTCATTTCTGCAAGGTGAGGCACTTGCATGCATTGCTGGCCTATCACTTTCAGACAGCAATTATGAATCAGCTAAGGAACTTTTGAAGAAAAGATTCGGAAGGGAGGAAAAAATCATTTTTAGCCACATTCAAAAACTACTTTCAGTATTACCAGTGAAAACCAGTAACCTTTGGACTTGGTATGATAAAGTTCAAGTTAGTGTAAGATCCCTGGAAAGTTTGGGTATCAAAGGAGATAAATATGGCGTTATTTTAACACCAATGATTTTGTGTCAACTTCCAAATCACATCAGAATAGAGTGGGCCAGGAAATGTGAAGACAAAGACAAAGATGGAGATTTAGACTTTCTCTTGGATTTTATATTCAAAGAAATTCAACAAAGAGAAAAATCACATGCGTTTAACAGTGAGACTCACTATGTTCCGAAAGAGAGGAGAAAGACAACTCCTACTTCCTCTGGTGTAAAACAGATTACATCTCCATTGTTTAGAGCAGCTGTACCAAAGCACATTATGAACATGATAAGAAAAATTCCTGTAAAAGAAAATCTTTCTGTTGACAATGTTTTACATGTTGACATTCTTATTGGACTTGATCTGTATTGGAAAATGTTGGGCAATTGTAATGCTAAGATAATTGAAACCACAGGGTTGATAGCCAATAATCCAAGTTGGGATGGTTTGTGTCTGGTGGTTATGATAACACCAAAGAAAATGTTGAGAATTGTACACAAAAAGCTCTATTTTGTAGCACAAGAAATGATCTTTCTGAAGCAATCATTTGTAGGTCTTGGGAACTCGACTCCATCGGAATTGGTGTGGAGGTTTCTGAATGTGAGTGCCCTGATGTTTTGAATGAATTATCCATAGAGATTAGCATGAATGGAGATAGATATCAAGTAGGGCTCCCTTGGAAAAGTGATGCTCACAAGGAAATGCTTGAGAACAATGTAGACTTAGCGCAAAAGCGACAGACAAATCTCACCAGAAAATTGGATTTGAACCCTGACTTAAAGTAGAGATATATTGAAATGTTTGATGACTTAGAAGAACAGGGTATTGTAGAAGAAGTGATGCTTGATGATTCAAACAACAACTCTGTATTTTACTTGCCTCATATGCCAGTAGTGAGAGAGAACAGTCAGAGCACTAAGGTGCGTCCTGCCAGTGCAAAAGGTATAAATGGTGTATCCTTGTACGACTGTTTAAATGCAGGGCCAAAGATGATCCCTAATTTGCTGAAAACACTTTTGAGATTCAGAAGATGGAAGTTTGGCTTAACAGCTGATATAACTAAAGCTTTTTTGCAAATAGAACTGAGAAAAGAAGACCAAGACGTCCATCGACTCCTTTTGAATAAGGATAATAAGGTAAGACATATGAAATTTACAAGGGTAACTTTAGGAAATACCTCCAGCCCCTTCTTGCTGAATGCCACTATTAAACTTCACCTTTCGAAGTTTGATGAAGACAGAACCATTCAAGAGTTGAAACACAACCTCTATGTTGATGACTGGATTTCTGGCAGTGATGATGAGTCAGATTTGATGGAAATGGTTGTGAAGTCAGAGCTGGTAATGAAACAGGGAAGTTTTCCTCTTACTAAGTGGGCTTCAAATAGCTCCCAAGTAAAAGAGTCGTTAAAGAAATTCTTTGATTATAGTGATCAGAATGGAAATCAGAAAGTGCTAGGCATGTCTTGGAATACTACTGATGATTGCTTTCAGTTTGAGTCATTACATGAATTTAATGGTCTTTTGTTTACCAAAAGAAAACTGTTGTGTCTCATTCCGAGACAATTTGACCCTTTGGGACTTTTGACTCCTTTTACTGTGTCCCTCAAAATCTTATTTCAAAACATCTGGAGAGATGGATATGAGTGGGACACTCCTTTGCCTGATGAGATGCAGGATTAAATAGAAGATTGGGTGGAGGGCCTGAAGAAAATAAAGAAATAGAAGGTTCCTCGCCACATCACCCAACATACTTGGATTGAAAAAGAGAACAGCAAACTAGAAGTGTTTGTCGATGCTAGTGAAAAGGTTTATGGCAGTTGTGTCTACCTGAAAACCACTGATGGAACTGGTCCTTCTGCCACGATAGTCACATCACAGGTAAGAGTAGCCCCTCTGAAAAAGGTAACGTTGCCTAGGTTAGAATTGTTGGCTGCATTGCTTGGTTCCAGACTATCAAAATTTGTCACAATGGCACTCGAATTATCCGTGGATACCCCTTACACCTGCTGGACAGACTCTAAAATTGTTGAGGGATGGATTAAAGGTCAGCCATCTAGATGCAGTTTGTTAGACATCGAGTAGTAGAAATTCAGGGTTTGACTAGTCCATCCTGCTGGAAACATGTCCACGGTAAATAAAATCCCTCAGATCTGCTGACTCAGGGAGTCACAGCAAAGTTACTTATGCAGTCTTCTCCTTGGCTCCATTGGCCTCCTTGGCTTATTTCTCAGACACCTGTTAACTGAGGTAAGTGACCTGGACTTTGATCATGAAGATTTTCAGCTTCCTGTGTTGACTGAGGTAAGCGACCTTGACTATGACCATGAAGATCTATTGCCTGAAGAGAGGCAGAATTCTGTGCCTAAATGTTCACCAGTTACACTGATGAACCCCTTGATTGAACAGGAAATGGAAGAAAACCTGAAAAATGAAGAGGAGACAGTATTGACCACTGTTTCCAACTATCGCAAAGCAAAGAACCTTGAATATGAGAGATTTTCTGATTTTAATAAGATTGTTAGAGCTTTGTCTTAGGTGCAGAGGTTTGTACATAACTGCAGGGTTCCCTCTGGCAAAATCCTTTGTAAGACTTTAACTTCTGATGAGTTAGACAAGGGAAGGATCTCTGCTTTATAATGTTCAGAAAGAGTTCTTTGAGAAAGAATTACAGGATGTGAAAGACACTGGAAGAATGGAAAAATCTTCTTCCATCCACAATTTATCACCATTTTTGGGACAGCAAAACCTGTTGAGAGTGCATGGTAGATGGGAATTTGTGCCACATTTACTATATGATGAGAAATACCCTATAATTCTACCTAAATGTTATGTTTCTTATTTGATTGTTAAAACTCAGCATGATTTAATGAAACATGCAGGAGTAAATACTTTGATTTCTACACTTAGAAATACATACTGGATTGTGTCCTTTAGAACATTGGTAAAAAGGGTTTGCAAAATGTGTTTGAACAGTCAGAAGCAAGATTCTAGACCTTGTGATCAGTAACAGCACCCCTCCCTGAGGATCGGGTAAAGAAATCACCCTCCCTTTTCTGTCATAGGTGTAGACCATGGTGGTCCTCTTTTTTGTTCAGATATGGAAGGCAAGTAATTGTACATCTTGATATTTACATGTGCTATTGTTACAGCAATTTATGTAGAGCTTGTGCATTCTTTGTCACTGGAAGATTTTATGTTTGCCCTGAAAAGATTTGCAGCTTGGAGAGGATGGCCTTCCATCATTTCTGACAATGCCAGAACTTTTAAAGGCACTAAGCAATTGCTTGACAGAGAAATGGGATTTTTGGAGATTACTTGGAAATTCAATGTTCTACTTAGCCCTTGGTGGGGAGGGTGGTGGGAGAGATTGATTTTTTGATTGGCAGGAGTTCAACTTTTAATTCTTCTGAAGTTGGAATTCAGGGTTGAGAGAGAAATGCCAGTCACAGAGTCTGAATTCCTTTTAGGAAGGATGGAGAGAATGCTATTTTAGATATTTGCCTCCCATGACTATGAAAAAACACAATACTGATGTTAATAAACTTGGTACTGTTGTTCTTGTGAGAGAAGAAGGAAAACCTAGACTTCAATGGTCATTAGCTATTGTAACCAAAATATTTCCTGTAAAAGATGGGATGACAAGAGCAGTTGAACTTAAGACAAGCAAGGGCTCAATAACAATAGCTATCCAGAAGCTCCACAAACTTGAAATGTTTGAAAGGGATGAACCCATTGTGGAAGTTATTGAGCAGTCCACTGAGTCAGAGACTGAGACAGAATCTGGTGGTGAGACTAGAAGTGGCAGATGTATCAAACCTTAGGAAAAGCTGAATTTGTAACATGTTCATGATTTCATGAGTATTGCTTACTCACAATGATTGAAATTATGACTGGGTTTTATTTTACCAGTGGGTACACACTAGAAATTGACCCCAGTTATTCTTTGTTTTGTTTTTTGGGGGTTTTTTTTTTCTTCATCTATCTTTGTCAGATTTTATGAATGAGACTTATGTCACTACTACTGATTAGCCTATTTGATACTTCATTTAGCTTCCTTTTCAATTTGGAAATTTTTTGTTGTTGTTTTGTTTTGTTTTTTTATGATGATGAGTTATGATGTCACAAGATTGTTTAAGTTGATATGCTCTGAACTTTACCTTGACTAATTTCTATGGGTTAGGTTTCTCAGTCTATCTGATTGAAAATTTGATGCTTTATATTGATTTGAATTAGTGAACAAGACCATCACTAAGCATCAGATCTTAATGATCCCTTTATTTCTTCGTTAAGATACAGTATATCGGCCTGACTCGTATTCAGTATTCTTCAGTAATTGAGTTAGAAAACTCATTTGTGGTATTTACCTTCAGGTTAAGAAATATTACTTATTCTTTCCAACTATTTTTTTTGTTTTTTTTTTTTGGCATAGTCTTGCTTGAATTGAAATTCTCTTTTAAAGTAAGTTGAATATGACATCTTGAAGTTTCTTGAATTGCTATATTCCTTAGTAGTATTTTTCTTTTAATAATAATAATAATGATGAATGGCATTTCTATAGCGCATGTCCCTGAGGCTAATGAGGCTTTATGATACAGATGTATGATTTATGGACTTCGATATATATATGGGAAAGTCCAGGTGGGGAGAATGTTGAAACTGTTGTTGGTTAATCCATGGGAAATAACTAGTTTTTTTTACCTTGTAAATTGCCCCTTTTTGATCATTAAAAAAGCTCCCCTTGCAAGGACTTGCACAAATAAAAAAAGTGGAGAAAATGGCTACCTCCCTGGTTTGATTTTTTTATGGAATAACTCTTAAGGCAGAACGCTCTAGTAAAGCTGCAAGAACATTATAATTCACCACGTAAAATAAAAAAACAAACAAGGAACAAGATTAAAAACTGAACAAATATTTGGCAAACTTTGCACAAAATTAGGACCAAATGTCTGAAGGCCAAAACAATTGTTCCAAAGAGAGTATTATGAGCATTTTGCTATTTGAAAAAAGGAAATAAAAACACTTTATTCTTTCAAGATGCTCTTATTTTAAGCTCTTGACATAAAAAAAAACCCAAAAGTAACAGAGAGAAATAAAGACATTTCTTCACATGCTGGATTCAAAAGTGCACTGAAGTAAATATTGATGATGATGGTATTTTCAAGAAGTAGATCAGATGGTGTGGCCTGTGGTTTTGAGATAAATGTCAAGGGTGAGGAAAACAGCCCTAACCATGCAGAATGAATTTCTTATTCTTGTATTTTCATATTACAAGAGCAACATGAGTGATTTGCAACATGAATATTTTCAATATCTCCTTCATTACCAATAGAATTTAAACTACCCAAAACATCAATAACAAAAATATGAAAAAAATCAATAATTATTCTCTTCTCTACTGAATGGAATCCTATTTCAATCTAGTTGATAAACAAAATCTAAAAAACACACAAAGACACAAAGTGACCTTCCATCAATCTCCAATTTTTTAACAGCATGAGGAAATCAAATATTTCATACTATTGACTACAAATCATCTTTAAAATTGAAAACGAGTAGAAAAGGAAGCTGAGAAAGTTCCAATGCAGGGAAATAAGATCTACCTCTTCAGGAAAATGCTTCACACAAAGTAAAATACTTGTAGGAAAAATATGCAATTATGCTGTACAAATGAAACAAAACGGTCAGAAAAAAAAAAAGGGAAAATGCCATATATAACTCTGTAAGTTTGAAATGCAAAGGAACAGGATGAAAAAAACATCAATTTTTCAGAGGAAAGAGAAATAAAGCTACAATGAACATATCCATGGAACACAAATCTTTTGGTCAATCATCGTTTCATCAGGCATGCTGCCTTACCTTAGGTCTCATCTAGCAAGCATTAGAAAGAGAACAAGACTGGTCAGAGTTGGCAAAAAAGTTAAAGCTGTTTCTTACATCAAAACAGAAATAAAGACTAATACAAGAGTTATTAAGTGTTTCATCATACACAAGTCAGTCTCTAATGTGAAAGTAATAAAAAATACTCTGTTATTTTCATGCACATTGTGTTTATTGCTTATTGTGAATGTTGTTAGTTCCACAGACAACATTATCAGCATCTGAAGCTCATGGTTTTAAGGAAATGTTTAATAGGGGAAAAGTTGTTTTGCTTTCTAAATATTAAAAGGTGAAGCAATCAGTTACATGAACAACTATAATAAAATTTAAGACCATGGGGTTAGATTGACAAAAACAAAACAAACAAAAAAAAGATTTGAATAAAGGAAGGACTGGCAGTGGGATAAAAGTGCCATTTGGGTAAATTTTCCTAAGAAAGGTAAATATCCATTTCAACATTTAAAGCTTCCTCTTAATGGCATCTTTAACATGATACGAGCTTTGTTCTCCCTTGAGTCCTCTTAAAATATATGGCCTATTAAGCTGATACCAAATCATTTATTTGTCATACAATGGCAGAGTAAATGAAACAGATTTGTTTCTTTTTCTTTTTTTAACAAAACTAATTAAATGCCTTGGTAAAGAATTTAATAAAAAGAAGACAGTATAGAAGAAAAAAAAATTTAAACACTAGAATCCCTCACTAGAGCCCTAAAACAATCAATATATTAACAAAACACTCGAATTCATCCCCATAAGACATAATAAAAATTGTTATTGCAGCAATCCATTGCAATATAGTAGACACTCTTGTAACTGCATGCAGACATATTTGGATGCAAAATGATAAAAATAAGATTACATTGTGAGATTTAACATTTTCAACTTATTTTAAAAAAAAAAAAGCAGGAGTTTGTCAAAAATGTTAAACAGCCCATTTTTTTCCTGAAGTGTTGTTTCGAGTAGGAGTCATATCTCTCATTTTATAAGTGAACAATCAGACAGGTTGCTTTATATTCCATACTTCCTAGGTAAACTGGCAACAAACAGCCCTGTGATATTACCTTTTCATCCTGGGAGCTCAATAAGGTATCCAGCCAATGGTAGATGTAGCCATCATCATTAAGGCCATTAGAGTCAAAGACTTTCCCACAGCATAGGACAGCTGACATGGCGCGGACGGCAGACAACTGTTGATCACTCCAGGGCTCTTCTTTGCCATGGCTTTCATAAAAAATGCAAGGAAAGACATACACAGTTATGTAAATAAAACTAGAACTGGATGATGGTTTGGACATTATTTTCTTTAAAGATTTAGCTAGACTCAATATGTCTTAAAGTATGTTAAAACTTCTTATAGCCTCTGAAAGAATTATTTCTGTGATGCAATCATTTGCTTCCTCACTCTCAGAATGAACACATTCTTACCTCTTATCTCCAGAACCAAAAGACAGATTGAAATGACCACTCCAATTTGCAAATAAGTAGAATAAACTGTAACGAAGATCCCTGGACAGAAGATTGCTTCTGTATTCCACTGGAGAAGTAAAAAACATAAAAATATTAATTTATCTGTTTTCAAGTCCAAATGAGGAAGAGTTCAGATTTAGGTTGACCATTGCCAAAGTAAGGTGTTAAAATCCTGGTCCTTTCACTATTAGGCATCAAAGCCTTCTGTATTTTATAACTATTCTTCTAATTTTTCCAGTCGCCTTGTGATAAATCGGCCCATTGGTCTTTCTCAATGAGCAGATACCACCTAGGCAACAGCAACAATTGTTTGGCTTAAGATTGAGTAATACTCCATTAATGTATTGCTCATTATGCAACGCAAGATTATGTACTGTGGACTGATCATCTGCCATTTCTTATGATCCAGTTTTTTCCAGCTCCTTGAAGCTGGGTCCTGACGCTGCTTAGGCAGTATGAAGAGATCTGGATAAACAAAACAAAACATTTTTCCAGGGCCAAACACAACTTTTTGTCTTAAAAAGGGTAGAAGTTTTAATTCTGCAAAAGATATTAGGAGGGAAGCAAGGAATTTCCATTTTTTTTTTTTCTTCTACCATGCATGCAGAAATTACCTAGTATAATCTAAATTCTTACTTGGTGCATTACAAATCAAATGTTGTATGAAGCCACTAAAGTGGAGACGAATTTCCTGCAGTATAGGTAGATCCCTGTCATTTTCTCCTTCTAAATACTGGCGAGCTCCATCAATGTAGTCCACAAACATTGCACTGAGAGACCCTGTTTCAGTGTCAATGACGCCTGACTCTCTAGAAAATGGAAATATAAAAGGTAATCCCAAGATTACTAAAATAACCTTTGACAAAATGCCAATATGATCTTACTAGCTTTGAAAAAAACAGTGGTAAAAAAAAATATCTTTGGCTATGGCATATTTAGTGAGAAAACTCATCTGCGACCTAAAACAGTAATGTTAACATACCCCTGGACAAAAGCTTTGTTGTCTGCCATCAGTTCAAAGATATGAGCCAGCTGAACCCTCAGCAGGTCTCGTTTTCGTCTGCGTCTTAAGTTGTCTTGCTTCTTGTCTATGGCTTCTTTGAGGAGTGGAAGAAGTTCTTCAGCCAACTCTCTGGTAACAAACAAGCAATCAAACAATACCCCCAAATATAAGAAATGGTGAGGAATATCAAGCACAAAATTTTTAGAGTGATCTAGACAATGGACTTGGAATATCATTAGAAGCCTGAATTTTTTTGTTCTTTTTTTTTTTTAAACTCTTGTAAGTTCGTTGTCTTAGTTGGTAAGACACCAGCCTGTCATATGATGTGGGTTCAATTTCTGCCAGCACAATCGAGCCAAGAACACTGGGGCTGCCACCCGGGCTTTCCCAGTCTTCCCTTGGGACAAACCCTAGAAGCCAATTTCTCCTTCAAGATTAATAAACGGGATTAAAAATTTTTTTTTCGTCTTTCTATTTTTCATCTAAATAAACTTCGAGGTCCCGTGCACAAGTTGCACACGTACAAGAGCCCCAGGCAGTTGAAAATCGAAACAAATGGGCCACAAGGCCACTGTCCAGGCAAACAAACATTTCTGCAAGTCTATCAGTTCAATAAAATCATATGAAGAAGAAATAATACCCCAGATAAACACGCCTCAATTTTTTTTAAAAGAGCCTTTATGTCGTTCGAAACAGGACAGGGAAACTTCCTCAATTCTGACCCTGATTCAAATGCCAGGCAATGCCAGTAAGTGGCTTGTAGTATATCATGAGAAAGAAGCACTTTGTTTTTTTTAATCTTTCAAATATTTTTTTTTTTTAACAATAACTATTCAAAATGCTATAGAAAAAATATTATTTGGAAAAAATTCCCTCCAGCACACATAGATTTTCCTTTTTTCTTTTAATACTGAATAAGAAATGAAAATTTGAAATATATCACAGAGTGACTTAAAAAAAAACCAAAAAACTGATATGATAAGTTAGACTCCAACGCAAAGTTTGGAAGTTTCCAACAAAGCTATACATTCATGCTTACTTGAAAACAGCTGGATTGCAGTAACCAAGACCATTGACAATAACATCCCTCATATCAGAGCTATCACATCTCATCAATGGAACCAAGCGCTGAAACAAACTGGAGGCGGAGCATGAAGGGATACTGGGGGATTTGTCTGAGGTAGACTCAGGTGACGACGCAGTTCTGGGGAAAAAAACAGATTTAGGGAAATTAAGTCATATGAGAAGCAAGAAAAAAGAAAGAAATGTCAACTTTTTCCTGTGGCTAGCTTTCTAGTTATAAGTCTAAGGACAATAAAGATATATCACTGTTATTATAATTAACACTTGCTTGTCTTAGTAGCTTACACCTGATGTTTTATTTATTCAAGAGTCTGAATTAAACCTGATGTTTGAGTGGGTTTTTTTTTTTGTTTCTTTAAAGTCCTACCTACTACATTATTATGCTGATTTTTATTTTGTAACAATATTCTTCCTGTTGGAATTCTTTGCATTGGTGGTTAATAGAGAAGTAGAGAAATGACAAAAAGTATCCTAGTCACTTGAAGCATGAATGTTTGAAAACAAATTTCCTTTTTTGGGATGAATTGAGTATTATTTTATATCTTTTCTGATGTTATCTCATTTTATTACTACTTTTCAATCAAGTGGACTCCAGAAGAAATTCAGTAAAAAAAAAATGTTGCTTGTATCTTTAAAGTCTATCATACCCTAATTCTGGAGAAGAACATCGGTATGAGGGGCCTGACCCCTGCATGGCAATGCAACATGCCAATATGACATAGTTTTGCCATAGCTGCATGTGAAGATCCTTCTCTGATGTGCCTTTCTTACTGCCTGATCGCAAAATGGAGGACGCCCTTGTTTGCTCTGGTTGTGCTCTGGTGTAAATCAAGCATAAGATTCATTTTTCTAAATCTTCAAATGCTTAACAATGGAAAAAGATGTACAAGAATGTTGAATTCATGCTGATACTTAAAGAATTCATATGGTGATTTCTTAGGATTCTGACCAGGAAGAAAAAAATCAGTTTGAGGTGGGTTTTCTTATCTTGTAAATATTCATTTTCTATCCTTCAACACAATTGTTGTCTATAGAATAAATAGAAACTGCATCTCATTTTCAAAAGATTTCACTCTCTCTCTTCCATATAAAAAAAAATCCAACAAAAAAATGTACTTAGGAACACAATTACATTTTGGGTTTCATCTTAAGATCTCCAAATGAAAACTTTTCAACAACTAAAACAATTTTTGAAAAAGACTTTTATTTCAAAGAAACTTGTCCAATTATTCACGACATTACAATGAAAATTATCTGCCTATTAGAGTAAACCTACCCAGGGTCAACCAAAGGAAACAGAGCATTAAGTCTGGTGAAGACGATAGGCCAGGCATGGGCTACAGCATGACGGCAAGACCCCATGGCATGGTCCTTAGAAACAAACTCTGCAATGCAACGGATCCACATGTCCACTCTGTGGAAGCTGTAGTTGATTTGGTTGCCGTCTTGCATTGAGCCTCCGCCAGCGGGGAGCCAGAAAGTCACTGCTCTGTCTGCAACCCAGGTTAGATCTATACTTGGCAGGGTCATGAGGATAGGCTGCAAATAGGGAATTTATGCATCAAGTTTTACTTTGGATATAAATAAGTAAAAAAATAGTAAAAGTAGAAGAACGTTTTTTCAAACAAATTGAAACATGAATACTTTACAGTAATTGCACTTCACTCCAATAAATTCTTTAAATTGCATCAGTCAAGCTTTCCTGCACAAATTGAGTTTCTTTCCTTTACACATCAAGTCTCTTTCTGTGATCAACCACAAAATGCACAGAACTCATTTGTAGTTAAAATTTATTTTCATTTTAAGTAAACTGTTAATACTTCTAAATGTCTGATAATGATAATTAAAGGGAGAGCAAAATGAAAACGGAAATGTCCCAGAGTCTTGAATGAATGCCAATCCTGATTGAAACTAAAAGAATAAAACCCCAGCTAGATACCTTTTCAGATGGAGGCAGCAAGGACATGAGTTTCTCTACTACAGAGGGACAGGCCTTGTCAATAACCTCAAGCAGACTTGAACCAGGAAACTAAAGAGAAACAATGTGGATTTCACAAGGCATAAAATCAAATTGTAATTGAGACAGAATCTCATCTATAAATTTTTTAAAGATTCTATTTTAGTTGCAGGCCTCCAACAAAGCCAAAATATATGAAGCAAGTCATGAAATCAGAGTGATTTACACATTTTCCAAGATATTGAGTAAATAAATATACAATACATTTTACACCCAATTCAAGTATAGAATACCACATTTCCTTCAGAAAAGTTTATTTTGTAAGTAAAGCAAGCCTCATCTAATGTGGCACAAACACAATGTGAGTTTAAATTTTAAGCCCAGGGGTTAAAGTTACTGGCCTTCACTTGGCCTAAAAGTTGGGACTCCAAGTAGGCACAAGTAAGACTTTAGGTAGACGCATGGCCAGCACTGCCAGCTGTAGCCGGTAAACTTTCACCCCTGTGTAAGCATCAGTTTTAAGAATTCAATTTTAACGACAGAATTAAAGGTGAAGAATTTATATGATTAGCAATTTACACATATGATAAAGAAGAAAAACAATCACCTGGATGCCATAAGCTTGGCCAGAAAAAGTTCATTTACCTGGGTTTCAGGATACATATTGAAGATGTTTCTCACTTCCTTCAATAGATGAATGGCAAGTTTTCTTGTGACCACACGGCAACTGCACATCATAACCAGACATAGACCCTCTACTTCATGTAAAACTTCCATGTGATGTGATAAAGGCCCATCCTGCAAACAAACATGTATCTAATTTAAGATTCAAGCTCTCTTCTTGTTTTAGGGATGTTATTAATTCTATGATTCAACTGCTATCATCACCTAAGACAATGACAGTGACAAGAACTCTTTTCACTAATTCTGATTTTATATTTCAATGATAATATTTTCAAGAAAGAGAAACGTTGAGAACTTGAAACAGTGACTGAACATAAAGGACTCAGAAATTAAGCAATAATTCTTTGCACAAAACTAAAAAAAAATCAAAGCATTCCAGGCTGCATAAATAATTAGAACAAATCATGAGAAGTAAAAATCTTAAGTATATAAGAGCCAGGTTACCTTGTTGAGAGGAGGAGCCAAGGATGTTGGCTGATTGGTGGTAGTGGAGGAAGAGCTGGACTTCCAGTGTACCAGGAGCTGGGACAGCAGTCTCAACGAGCCGTCCAGTAGAGCAGGCTTGGCATCGCTCACATCCTTCTGAATGAACTGCACAAAACCTATAAAGCATGGAATTCAAACACTATCAATATAATTTTGATAACTAAAAAAATTTCCAGCTGTTTTAGAAATAAGAAATATTCCTAAATAGATCTTAGTATTCCTAAACATTAGTTTTCCTTGAGATCACTCAAATTGGTGCTTTCATGCCAATAATCTTTTTTACCAATTTAATTGCTAATTTTCCTTCAAAGATATTGAATATCATGTATGATTACCAACTTAATATCAGGGTAACAACTATTTTCAAAACATACCATGTATAACATGTTCCTTCCAGTGTAGAGATTCTGACATCAGGTTTTGTAGCGCCTGAATTGCAAGACTATATCAAAAGAAAAAGAAAGCATTAAATGATCAATACACTACGTGACTGAAAACTTAAGGTCTATTCACATGACCCTCACGGAAAGGACACAGTAATTCTGTTCAGAGTCAAGATCAACCATGATTAACAAAGCAAAGGTATAAATAAGTTTCCATTGCTGATTGCAAAAATAAAGGAACGTAGCCACATAAAAACCATGAAGAAAATCAGTTCTCACTGCTCTTTAAACCAAATGTTACATATTCAAGAATACACATATTGTTGCCATCCAGGAAAATTATAGTAAGTCAATTTTTTCCCAAAATTTTAATTCACTATACCGGCATTATTTCCCTTTGCGGATCTAACTAGCTTGGTGTTGTGGGAATATATGTTTTTGTTTTCCTCTATTTAACATTTGAAATTTATAGTATGTTATTGTATCCACCAAAGTAAAAGTGTTGTTTTGCTCATGAAAGGTAGTGTTTTTGACATTCTACAGGTTTCCTGGACGGCGACGGTATAGAGCTGCCCCTAAGAACTGAACTGCTTTCTCTAAGCAATTGGTATTATTATGTAGTTTCTTTTTTATTTCAAAAGAAAAAAGAGATATTTAAAATTATTTAGACAATTCCAACATAAAGGCTCATTCTAACTTGAAAACACACCCTTTCAACTCCTCGTCAACATGCACAGTCAGCCTGGTGACAAGCTCAACCAATTCTTGAGGAGACATGCCATCAGGGATCAGACGGGGTATTGCAGCAATGCAAGTGCGGAAAAGGTCCAGTTTTGGTTTACGGTCTCCTCTGAAATATAAAAACAAAACTTATTTCTTTTATGAATTTAGAACCAAGCTGCAAGATCCAAAAGTAGGAGAGTTTTTAAAACTTGAGTTTGAAATTTTATCTTAACACCTGCTCTTCAATGTTATGTTAGATTCTCTTTTTCCTAATCAAGTTATAATAGGTAGCATCCCATAAAGTACTTCATTCATAAAAATTTTTATAAGATACCTTCACATTTGCTCGCCCAGTGGTAAATTGGCTCATTGATCTTTCTCAATGAGCAGATACCATGAAGGCAACAGCAACTATTGTTTGGCTTAAGATTGAGTAATACTGCATATGCATCGCCAATTATGCCAAGACAGATTAGGGACGGTGGACTGATTATCTGCTTGTCTTAATTTCTTGTGATCCAGAGGTTTTCCCAGCTCCTGTGAAGGGATAAGGATAACAAAACAAAATCTTCACATTTCCACGATTCAAAGAAATAACTGAAATATGAATAATAAAATTGTTTAAATCCCTTCCGTCAAACCAATAAAAAGAAAGAAAATTCCATTTTTTATTCATAAAAGAAACTCTGGAATGATTCCTCATGATCTGTTGATAACTTTGCTTTGTTTTGTTATCCATATCCCTTCTTACCGCTTGAGCAGTGTCACAAGAAATGAAGGCAAGCAGATGATCAGTCCACCATGCCTAATCTGTTGTGGCATTATGAGTGATATGTATGCAGTATTACTCGATATTTAGACAACAATAGTTGCTGTTGCCTTGGTGGTATCTGCTCATTGAGAGGGACCAATAAACATCAGCATGTTCATTATTCAAATACATAATCCAAATTACAATCAAAGTATGTTTACAAGGTCGATGAAAAAAAGCTATGACATCTCGCTTACAACTGAATAAAATCATAAAAGAAGGCATACTTTAGAAAATGCTGAGACAAATTGAAGTGACAAATAAATTAAAAAATCAATTTACGTTATCATCTCCTCAGGTTCCTTATTGGTGTTTTCACTTTTTGTGACTAGCAGAGTGCGCCCTACTTGAAGGTCTAAGGCTCTCAGGATGGAATCGAATGTCTTTAGAATGTAAGGGTAGTAGGCAGACAGACCAATGGACTTGGCAGTGGTGTCAGACAACATCTTGTTCAAGAAGGTCTTCTTAACCCTCACCTTTCATAGGAGAGAACAACATTATCACATCCATATCAAAGAGAAAGATATATTAATTAAGTATGTGGGTAAAAGGATATTATTTTAAGTGAGTTGTGATTCTGTTGCTCTTCTTATTTAAGCACTAAACTACTGAAATGTGACATCAAATAATGATTGTTAACAGGATATGGGAACATTAAAGGAAACTCACTAATAAAAAATTAAATGTTTTCAAAATTTTAAATTCATACATCAACAACATGATGGGGTCATTTTTTATTGATTTTTTTTTTTTTTTTTTTGGTTGTTTTTGCTTTTTTTAAAAGGGGTGGGGGAGGGGGGGGGGGGGTGATGGTCCCTCTCGGATGTTAGAAAAAAT
>JBCIKM010155054.1:0-13485 GCA_039654465.1 Melibe viridis | reverse complement strand
GAGAGAGAGAGAGAGAGAGAGTTTGCGTATATCTGTTCTATTTTCTATTTTGAAGTTCCTTGTTAAATCCCAAGCACATTGCGTTCATTGGTCAATACAGATAGTTATTATTATCATCGCTATTCCATCAATCAGCCTGCATGAAGTCATCACAGGTATGCAGTCATCATATTTCACGTCTCTTTTCCTCTGACAGAAATCTCGTGCCCTGCTGGCACAGTGGCCTCTGAAGAGCATCCGCTACTATGAGACGTCGGGCAACGGCCATTTTACCATTGAGGCGGGCCGAGTAGCTCCCATGGGGGAGGGCGTGTTCGGGTTTAAGACGGCTCAAGGGGATGACGACAAAACCTATGACCTGGTGGACAATTACATTGTCAACACATTGGACAGGGTCAAGGTAAATCATCCCCAGCCTGTGTGTCTGAATTCTCTGCCAAAGTGTGTAGGTGTATACATGTAGTACGCAGTGTTGGGTTTCAGTTCGGAGGTATTATTTTTGTAACGTGTTAGCAAGAAATATTTTACTCCAATGAATTCAGTTGTCAGAGACAAACTCATAATGCTTTGATTTGTTTTAGTGTTTGTTCTTGTAATGTAAGTAAAATTTAGAACTGAATTGAATCAAAAACACCCAGTCATGTGTGAGGATCCTGGATAGCTCAGACGTTACAGCTCTTCATAACAATCAGCATGAAACAAGGTGAAATACCAGTACAGTGGAGTGCGGGCATCCCAGGTTATTCTGATCACCCGGCAGCGAACAGGGAGCTTTGTTCAGCTGGTAAAGGTGGTGTAGAAAGCATTGGTAACCTACCATGTCAGCCCTCTTGGAAAGTGGACCAAACTTTCTATCGCCAGCCCACTGTCTCAAATTTCGTAGAAACTGCTTCACGTCTCTTGACACATTTATGAGCTGTTCAGATTTGTTATGGCTGGCTGTTAACTAAAAAGCTTAATAATCAGCAACTATGATATTGACTCAACGTACCCAGTGTGTGATAACTGCCAGTAGAGGACGTAGTGATCAGTCGTTTTCATTAAAATTTTGCAAGCATATACAAAAAGGGTTGTTTTATAACGTAAAATTTCAACTGAATCAATTGAAGGAATAGAAATGTCATTTCCCTCCCAAAGTTCAGGACATGATGTATAATAGATGTAGCATGGAACTTCATTTCCATTTCAACAGTTTATCAACCCCGCCCCCCGTGTCCCATCCTTGCCTCCTTTCTTCCTTACAGCCCAGCCAGCGAGGCACTCAGGAGGAGATAGAGGACTACATCCGCGAACACGACTTCCTCCACTCTCTGACCATGGTGAGGGTACGGCCTCGCAGTGACCCCGAGGTACGCCGTGCCCTCAGGCACTGCTGGAACATGGGCACTGGTAGCGGTGGTGGTGGTGAGTATTATGATCTCCTTATGCGTGCATTACTTCTCTCCCCCCCCCCCCCCACCCCACCCCCAATGTTCAGTCAGGGGCCTTCCTTTCATATAGATTGACAGTGACCATGGGATGGGTGCCTTGGAAGACCCCAAGGTTTCAAAATCCACCTCAGACAACTTCCAACCTGGTTTTTTTTTTGGGGGGGGGGGGCTTTTTTTTCTTCGTTCCATGGCTTTGTCACTTCTCGGTACTGTACCTGCACCATTTCCTCTGACTGTCGTTTGTATCCAGCTTTTACTTATTTTTTCATACCCCTCACAATATGCAAGTGGTTTTGTTTGGATTCTAATGGCCTGAAGCTACAATCCATTCATTTGACCAAGTCTTTGCTCAAAGTAATCCCAGTTCTCCCATGGTCTTATCCCACAGGTGGAGATTCTGCCGAGCCCCGCCGAGACAGCGCCACAGATAGACCCTCTTCACAGTAAGTGTCACAACCTATCAATCCTTCACATTGGGTGTAACCCATTTAAAATGCAAACCACAGAGGAAAGGACAAAAATCTAATTTGAGCCTGGTAGTGTAGTCGGTAAGGTGTTGGATTCTCTTGATGAAGTGTGGTGGTCCCTACTAAGTCTTATCGCACTGTTTAGCCTCCCGAAATTCTCTGAACTTAGCAAAGCTCTAGTATGTATGGGAGAAGAACGATAAAACCCGGGACATGGCAGGGGGGGCAAAGGCTACCTTGAGCTGGACATCTCTGCGCAAAGAAGAAGAGCTACCGCCATTAGAGATAACCTCAGGTTGTTATGTCAATCTAAATATTTGCTTGGAGTTGAATGCTGTGATTAAGTTGAACCAAATAAGTATTGGTTTATTCACTCTAGCATCACGCGCCTTTTTATTTTCATGTAATTCACAACCGCTTCTACTCAAGTTCTACTTTTTTTTTATTTTGGGCATTTATTATTGAATAACAATGAGAGCGCTTTAGAGAAGTGTGAAAACAGAATTATGAACTGTATCCAATTGTATATCGACAGACTACTCGCCTCAAGTCTATCTCTGCTTTAAGGAAAACACTCTCAAATATTTTTGTCATCTCTTTCTTCCTTTAGCTCATTATTAGGCAGTCGTTTTATCACATCCTTTACGTGTTGCCAACACCACCAGTATGATCTTACTGACTACTTCCTGTTTTCTTATTTCTGTCATCTTGCAGGACGGCATCTTCGCCAAGGTTTTCACCGTCTTCCAGACTGGCATCACGCTCAAGTGCCGCCTCGGATCGCCTCTCCAGCGGACCAGGAAGTAGCAACACCTATCCTGGGGATGCCCGGTCATCCACTCGCCAGTCCTTAACTGACTCCAGATCTTCATCCACTACAACAGACGGGCGGCCTCCGCTGCCTGGTCGTACGGCAAGAAGAAGCCGTCGACGAGACCACAGCCTCCCACGGAAAATAGACATAGCAGCTCAGTCTACGTCCTCTCTGTCTGACGACACGACGTCTCTCAGCTCTGCCAGTCACATGGTCGGAGCTGCTGGTGGTTCCAGAACTCCAGAACTTCCCAGTAAACGGGGCAACTCCTCTTCATCATCCTCGTCTTTCTCCTTGCTCAGCCCGGATTCTGTACAGCCTCGGCGCCATTCCAACCCTTCCAACGTGCTGCACCAGGTCAAGCCAATGACCGGCTTGACCATCGACACCCAGCAAGCTCTGGAAGAGGCCCGGCAGCACACAGAGTTTTACAACCTGGGGTCGCCCAACCTCAAAGTCCGCGTGTCAAAGTCCCCCATCATCACTCGACACCCCAATAAAGTCGGGAGGGCCGAGTACCTTCTCTCTGTCCAAAAGAGCGGAGTTCGCTCCCCTACTTCTCCAGAAGGAAGCGGAAGTCAAATTGGCAAGTGGGATTTGTCCCCGGGGCAGGGAACAAACAGCGAGGAGGAAACGCAAGAAACCCAGCAGTATTTGGACGCGGTCGCCAGGGCCAGTCTGAAGAAGTACGGGGGAAGCAACTCCCTAGAAAGGACAAAGGTGACTGGCTATAACTCCCTGGAGAGAACTATTCCCAAGGCGGGCGTGGAGAGAGATCGGCAGTCTTTAGGCGTGGAAGGTGTCAGAGGGGACGTTAAATCAGGAAAAGAGTTTCCCTCCAAAGGGTACGTGAATTGTCCAAAACCAGCAGGATATATCAACCTGAATGGTAACTTGAAGAATAATCCGAATAACGTGGACAGTAACGCAAACAGTAACAAAGTTACACCGACGAAGCTGCAAGACAGACAGAGCTCGGTGGAGAGTTTTGCCTCTGCCTTGTCCAGGCAAAATTCTCTGAAGAGTCCGGCATCGCCGACATCAGCCATCCACCATCAGAGGCAGCGATCTGCTCCTGTTGACAGTGAATGGACGCCATCCAGCTACCAGGGGTCGCCCCTCCTTGGGAAAAAAGACTCTGCGGGTAAATCCAGCCATGAAGACTCTGGTGTGAGTCTGCGCAGCAGGCACAGTCAGCTCAGTTCTGAGGACGGCCTGAGCCGAGACAGCGGCCACAGTATCGGCTCTTTCAAATCCGCCGCAAGCCGTCAAGTTTCACGGCTCAGTAACGGGACGATAGATGATACAGAGTCTACAGTGACCAACTGGCTAATGTCTGCCAGTTGTGAAGATCTCAGCGATCATATGAGGAACGTTATCTTTCAGGATGATGAGACAGACAAGGCAGAAAAAGCAGAGAGCACGTATGAAGAAATTGGTGACACGGAGGAAGCTGAGAATCTCACACCTACAAATGCTCCGTCCACAATGGATGACAAGCCCCCTCTCCCTTTCACTGGGCTTAAGAAATTCCAGAACAACGCCGTCAACGGATCAGCCAGGGACAGGAGTAAGTCATTCGGCTACATGAACATGCCGCAAGGGAGCAAAGACACATCGGGACTACTTCCTGTCAAACAGCAATCTACTGCTCCAAGTGCCCATCTCATTCGGAAGATGGTGTCGGCACGAGCCAAGCAAGAAACGCTGAGGAAATCCTTGTCCAACCCAAACTTCCTCAACCTTGGGAGTAAAGAACAGCTCTTCAAGCTCAAAATCAGTTCTCGTCACATGGGAAGCAGTAGTGGCAATTTGAGCGCTAGCCCAGAAAAACTAGAGACGTCCACAAAAGTTAAAAGCAGGTCATTTGGCAACCTGTTCCCTGCCATCAAGAAAGCCTTCAGCCGGGAAAATATAGGTCATAGTCGAAGCACAACTCCAGAACGCCGATCCAGTTTGAACCGATTGAGTTTAAGTTTCAGGCGTAAATCCACCGATAGCGAGACTGGACTTCGACGCCAAAACAGTTTGCATGTGCCTGGGGAGATGACCATCAAGGGAATTCGAATGACAGCACGTAGTCGGTCGTTTAGGCGAGTGCGGGAAACAAAATCTGTGGACGGTTTGTCCAGCCTTGGAGATGGTGAACAGGCAGATTTATCTCCCTTTGTAGATTCCCTGAGCACCCCAACCAATGAGGAGAGGACCATGAGAACTTCTGCCTCCAGTGCCAGCATTCAGGCCCTCAGTCAGGATGATGGTGTCGAAACTTACTCTTTACCTCAGCCAAAGACATCTGCGTCAGCGTCCTCAAACTCCAAGTCAGCTGTTATATCGTCGTCTGAGGCGTCATATGCCGGAAACGCCACTACCACCGCGACCGTCAACTCACCTTCCAAATCCTCCAGAAGTTCATCCTCCAACAACAACCATACCAGCAGCAACAGCAGTACAGCAAAGTCAGACAATGTCCGAGACGTAAGGAAGTCTGATGTTTCTTCTGGTCAAAAGTCTGAATTGAGGACGACCTCCCTGGCACAAACCAACCTGAACTACTCTACCAACATCAGCTTCACCCTGTCTAGTCCTGTCAGTGTGTCCGTCTCTCCCACTGCTGCCGTCACCTCCTCTACCCAATCCAGCGCCTCTTCCAGCCCAGTCACAACCACCATATCGTCTACTACCACCATCCCCGCTCCTAACCCCTCGGCTGTTGATGATCCGCCCCCACCACCCATCCCTCCAAGACAGAAAATCTACCCTACCAGTAACACTGTGTCCGTCTCGTCATTTTCCATGTCAAACCCGGATCCTTCAGGCGCTCGAACTTCCGCTAGTTACGCCCAGAAACACGTCAGCACTAAAACCATAATTCCTTCCCTTGCTAAAACCACGGACAATTACATGAATGCCGACTTCTCAGCTGACAATTCGGAGCCGCAGGTTCGTCTCTCGACTCACAGCAGAAGCAATGCAACTCCAGGCAGTCAACCAGACAAGACAATGGACGTAGTCAGAAACACCAACAAACCCGTCATATCTGCCTATGCCAAGAAAGACTCTAAAATGTTGAGAGACAAAAATCCCTCACCCGTTCAGGTCAAAGGAGAAAGGTCACGGCCTTCAAGAAGGAGGTCAGGCTTTGATAAAGTGGCTCCGAAATCATGATTATTTTTGTTTTATTCCTTTCTATTCAATTGTTCATTTGTAATTGCCTGTAATGGTCTCTCCTCTTTAGCACAGGAAGCCACCTGCAGATGTCATTCATCCATCCATCCATCCATCCATCCTTCCATCTACCCATCCATCCATCCTTCCATCCATCCATCCATCCATCCTTTGATCTATCCAGCTACCCATCCATTCAACCATCCAGCCACCCAGCCATGAGGAGGCAGATACAAAACCTTTTAACCTTGTCGTCTCCGTACAGTATAACAGCTCAACACAAGACAAATTAAGGCTGTTTTTGATTGGAATCTTGTCTCCCTTTTAACACATTCTATCATCTTGCTTTCACCGCGGGCCTCTCTACGACCATCGTTCCATGGAGCCTTTAAACCACCAATCAAAACACATAGCTATGTCATGCAGTAACTTCCTGTCCTCATCTTGGCTCCGCCTCGCTGCATCATGTTATGTGAGTCATATGTATGTACTTCTTGCAATGCTTGTATTCACAACGCCTTGGCTGGAAAATGTTCTTACGCTCAGGACTTCAGGGACATTGCATTGTTCCAGCCATTAATGCACAGACATTATGTGATTGGGTAAAATTTAAGACAAGCTTAATAAAGGGGGAATTACTTAACTCATGTATATACCAATGTTAATCATATCATCATCACATCATATCATCATCACATATCATCACATCATCATCATCACATCATATCATCATCACATATCATCATCACATCATATCATCATCACATATCATCACATCATATCATCATCACATCGTATCATCATCACATATCATCACATCATATCATCATCACATCGTATCATCACATCATATCATCATCACATCCTATCATCATCACATCCTATCATCATCACATATCATCACATCATATCATCATCACATCGTATCATCATCACATCATATCATCATCACATCATCACATATCATCACATCATCACACATCAATTGCCTTCCATCGTCTGATTTGCCTGATGGTGGGTAATACAAGTGACAAAAACAGGCTTGAAAATGATTCTCATCGAATTCAAACATCATTTGAATTTTTAATGAATGCGTAGCATTCAATTTGGTGTTGTGACTCAAATCTAATTTTACTGGGGTTGGGTAAGGGGAGGGGGAGGGGGGTTGGAATAACTATCCCCTCCTCACCCCCCCCCCCCCCCCTATCTCCAACAATGTCTTTTTTTTTTTTTTTTTCTAATATTTCATAAAGGGGATGATTTTGGTCAGTGAGGGGGGGGGGGGCGTTGGAGTTGAATCTGGTCTGTGTAATATTTTGGACTCCCTTCCAACTCCAACCAAATGTTGTTTCTGTTTTAAAGCGTCATCGACTGCCGCCACCGTTTCAGTTTGAACAGGTTTTTCACAAGATCTCTCCCCATGCGATGAACTCCTTATCTTCAGCATTTCCTTTTTCCTTTTTCCTCTTTCCTTTTTGTTTTCTTTTTTTTTTTAATTTTTAGTCACCTCGTGAAGTCCAAGATTTTTTTCTCCATTCTGATTTTGTTGTCACTGATATCTTGATTTCTGTAAAGATTTGATTGCCATTTTTTAATGACAAATATTGTTTGCTTTTGGTTACCTTTACCGTAAGGAACACCTTCTACTTGTTGCTTTTTGGGGGATTGTTTGTTTTTTTTCAGCTAATTTTTCCTTGTTGATAAAATACTTATATATATATACATATATAATCTTTTAGTAAATTGCCTAATGTCTTTCACAACATGGAGTAATATATTATGATATAATCTATCTGCCAATTTTTGTTGCAACCCACCGTGGTTAGTTGTTGCTGTCTGCGTTGAGTGTGCGTCATGATGTAAACGATTACATTTTATTGTAGATTGTAAATGTGTGACAGGGACTCTTCCTCTACTTTTGTTTCTTATCATTCAATCTGAAGCTATCGTCTTACTTTTTTCCCCTTTTCTGTGATGTCCTGTTTGCAACTCAGTGGTCATCCCTTCATTTCATTTCCACTTTTTCAAATTTGTATTTGCAGGGCAAAAAAAAACCCAAACCACAACCCAATTAAAAACATCAGATCAAATAGCAAACTATTCAAAAAGTTGTTTTTGTACAAACCTTGAATCTCTAGGCATTTTCCAAGTTATCAAAATGTATCAAAAAGAGATATGAAAAAATTAATCTGCTATCCTTTCACCTGTCTAGTTTCACCTGTCTTGTTTCAAACTGATAAGAAAATGCTGTTGGCTACTCTATGTCAGCTCAAAACTTGAGGCACAGTCAAATTTTTTATTTAAGTCAGCTCAAAACCAGAAGCACAGTCTTATTTTTTTGTTTTATATTAGTCAGCTCAAAATCAAAACTAGAGGTACAGTCAAATTTTTTTAGGTACGTTTTTTTTTTTCTTTACTCAAAGGTCATATTATCAATTATTTCATTCTTTTCCTGGTGTGGTCAGCATATACATATCTGCATTTTCATAGAATGCTTGATTCTTTTCCAGCAATGTGTGTCACATGATAACAGAGACACTGGCGCACAATTGGTCCCATCGTTACAGGCGTGAATGTGAGGAAAGAGTGAGCGCGTGTTGGAGCCAGCCAAGCACGGTGTGAAATTAGACAGGAAGACACAAAGGTTAGGGTTAGGGTTAGGGTTACCGATAAGACGATAAGACACTACAGTTACCGATATATCTATGCAGTGGTTTATGCACAGTCCAAAGAAGCCAACACAAACACGAACACAGGTGAAAGTGATGACAACGGCTCAGTCCACTGAAGGGTGGGGGGGGGGGGGGTTTGTGGTTGGAGGTATTGCTGGTGAGCTCTACTTTGGGTTTTTTTCTACTGAAGCTGTCCTCTTTATTTTTTTTCCTTTTCAGCTTTTGTGTCCTGTTTTGTGTCGTCTTATTTGGGTTTCAGTGCCCCCACCCCTTTTTTTGTTTTGTTTTTTGGGGTTTTTTTTTCACAAAACTAGGTGGCTTACTTTTATTAGGAGGCATTATTTGTTTTTCATTCATTCATTCATAAACTCTCTCTCTCTCTCTCTCTCTGTCGCATGAATTTTTTTTTATTTGAACTATATGACACATTAGTTTTTTTTAGTGTGTTGCATCTCTCTGCTGTGTGTGATTTGAACATTTTCTGTCTTTAATCTAATTCTCCCACCTTACTCCCCCCTTGGCCACCTGTGCCGTTTCATGGTGCCTTACTTCAATCCAGCAATGAATAAACAGATAAACTAATTTTTGAGCACAAGTCAATTCCATGTACGATTCTCGCAACCCTTATCGAGGTTTACCTGTTGACGGTTTCATTTGTTCAATAATAGTCATAGCATAGAGATTTCCTAATACCATCGGCATCTGGTTACCCCGGTTACCTTGTACTGTTTGGATGAAGATGTCTGTATTTAGACAAGTCATGTGATCAAACATCTCATTCCACCCTTGGCTTGAAGTCTTTCCATGGCATTTTCTTACATTTTTTGTCATTTTTTGCCTCGGCAATTTCCGACAGTTTTCTCACTTTGGCCTCAATATTTTTTGTGAAAGTACGGGAGAAACCATTTCCTACAGGTGTGTGGGAAGGCACCTTATCGAGCCCCGATGCCATTTGTTGCTTTGTTTTTGTACTGAATTCTGATTCTCACTCTAGCGTTTTGCTTGCTTCCTTCCTGGTTCACCAAAGATGGAGAGATCCATAGGCTTTTTATTATTTTTTGTATTAATTAAACTGTTGTTTTCCATAATATATATACATATATATATATATATATATATATATATGTGTATATATATATATATATATTATATATATATATATATATATTATATTATGTCATAGTGTTATTAGATTCTAAGGAGAACCTCTTTGAGTCATTATATAATGTATACAATGAGAGCAGAACTACTTAAACTTAGGATCTTAAAAATTTGTGTCAGACATGTTTAAGAAATGCCAGAGGATACACAGTTGTTGTTTTATGTTGATGGGGTTTTTTATCTTTGTATTTAATTAAGTTGTGCAAACGATGCGGGAGGTTTCCTTGGTCTGACTGGATCAGTGGAGTGCAGTACAGAATGATTACTGTGGGACTCTCTGGTGGGCTCTTCTACTTCTACATCTGTGTCTTTTCTTTTACCCTCTGCTGAAGCTTTCGTCTTACTTTTTCCCCTTTACTATTATTGGGTCTTAAGGAACAGCAATGCAAACTTGTGACTTTTGCCAATTTTCTTGTCACTCCTTTGAATGTGTTGTATTGTTAAGCAGAATTTGGACCCGTTGACCCGGTGTGTGGGTTTGCTTATTGCTGTGCTTATGTGTGTACAAGTATGTGTTTGATGGTTTGTGCTCAGAGCAAAATTCCTTTGATTTTCTTTCACCTTGCGACGGGTGTGAATGACAACAATTGTCTGCCTTGAAGATCAAAGCCGTCGTCGATGCTGGGAAAGTCAGCCACTTGTTTGTTTTATGCTCGTGATTAATGATTTCCAGCAAATACTCAATCAATTCAGCTTGTCAACAAATCTCTTCATTTTCTCTTCATCCCTCGGGTGAGCCTATTACAGGGCTTTGCATGAAGAGAACTCCTTTGAGGCACACCCCAGCATGCCCCCCCCCCCCCCCAAGTCTGCGATGCTTGTATGTCGCGACACTTCCTATAAACAAACTTCCCACCTTTTGGATAGAAATGTAGAAAATACACATTTGTTGTTTGGTGGGGTTTTTTTTGTTTTTGTTTTTTTTGGGGGGAGGGGGGGTTTCAGGGATGTTTTTTTAATCCTTTTTTATTTTTTTAATTACAGTTCATTTGTGGGCAAGTTTGAAGATGAGGTGTAATGCATTTTAGTGAGGTGTGTAAATTTCTGTGACCCTGGTGTGTTGTGTTGTGATGCCCTAAAGCCAATAACAAACAAACAAAATTGCTGTGTAAGATGTGTAATGTGTTGTGTCCTGAGGTGTGAAGACTAGGTCACAATTTTATCATCATTGTCATCATATCCTATTTACAAAGAATTTTTTATTTTTTAAAAATCTTTATTTACATATCTAAACAGTTTCAAACTCTATGATGTGAAGTGGCCTTTTTACCTTGATGTATTAATTATTGCATACTTTTATCAAGCAATCAAAAAATGTCCACTGTGTGTGTGGAAGATTTTGCCCTGGTTTGAATTGATTCTACGATTTTGTATGTTGTCATCGTCATTACGCACAGACTAACCTTGATGCATAGTAGACTAGCAGTAGTTTTACAAATTGCTATGTAGCTTTCTACAAATTTCTACTTCCTATGCAATTTTCTCTTCTTACCAACGGTTGTGACAGTAAATATGTTTGATAATTTTTTCATTCAATGTGAATTTGATGAACCTTTTTGTTTACACAAACCTATAATGGGGATTTTTAAAAATTACTTTTGGATGTTGAGAATTTTTTGTTTGTTTGGGAACTACCTACGCCATTTTCATATTGTTTGTTGATCCTTCTCAAATTTAACGCTACAATGATATTGTACACTGGAATTTCTGATATATATTTTTTTTTAATTTTAAAGAGAATTTTTTGATAACTCATCCTACCCGTGTCAGGTGTTGTTTACTTTCCTTATTTTCTAATGCATGCTAATATCATGATGCCCTGTGGTGAATTGGCTCATTAGTCTTTAGTAATGATCTGATGATACCACTTCTGTTTCTTATCTTTAACACTGCTGAAGCTATTGTCTTACTTTTTCTCCTTTTCTGTGATGCCCCGTGGGGACCCGGGGAATATAATATAAGTAGGTCCCCTGCGCACCGGCAGGAGGTGGAAACCCTCCAATGGCGGCGGGTGGTTGGTGGGAGTCCCTGGTGGGCTCTTCTACTTCTGTTTCTTTTCTTTGACACTGAAACTATCGTCTTAATTTTTCCCCACCAACCACCCGCCACCATTGGAGGGCTTTCACCTCCTACAGGTGTGCTGGGGACCTAATTATATTCCCGTCCCCGGATCCCCACGGCAGGTCTCAAACCTCCAAGAACCAAGGATCTTTTGTTCATTGGAGGTGTTAGGGCCCCACGACACGGCCATCATCCATGTCAGCATTCTTAAGGTCCAGGAGGAGCCAGGATCTTCATAAATATCCTTTGAGTACTCTTGTTCTCCTCTCGACACCGTATTCATACAATTACTATTTTCACAATCTTTGCGTACTCCGCGTGTTTAATTTTTGATCCTCGAGTGATATACCAAAAGGCAAGAAAATAAGGGATGACCACTGAAAACTTAAGACAACAAAAACAGGACACATAGGAAAGGGGGAAAAAAAGTAATTGTAAAGGGGAAAAAAAGAAGTGCCCACCAGGGACTCCCACCAACAACACAGAACCAAATATCTTTTCCTGCAACTACAAAGTAGGTACCTATTTACACATAAGTGGGGTGAGGCTATGGGCGGTGAAGTTTCTTAACCTCAAAATGAAGCCCAAGCTGTTGGTATTGAAATCTGATGCCTTCAAGATGGATCTGTCTGGGTCGCAAGTCTGTGTTAACATGTATGCACACCCCCAATCCTAACGAGGGACAAATCATTTACCCACCAAGCTCCATTAAAAATGCAACATTTGGAATTAGAAATTTCAGTGTGTTACTGAATAGTTGTTTCATCTTTTGTTAACACGACCGTCATTCCTTAACTCTTATAAATTGAATAAATGACCTCATCCCCTAAAGTAAAAAGTGTAGAAAATAAAAAATAGGTAGAAAGTAAGATTATTTCAATGTCTTGCAGGGGTTGCATTTTTAATGGAACTTGGTAAAGTATGATTTCTACACCAAGGATAATTATGTAATACACAACCATCCATTTCACAATCAACACAAAACATTGGTGCAATGGGTTTTTTTTTTTCTTTATTGATCTGAACATTTTTGGTATTATTTTGTACAATGACTTACTTACACTGAAAAATATACCATCTCTCAAAACACGTTTTGACACCATGAAGAGATGATTTACAATGACAAATAACTGTTATATGCTGGGCGAGGTTTTTTATTTTAAGCTATGTTCACTTTAACTTATTTTTCTTTTAAATGATTTTTCTTTCTCAAGACAAAATCTGTTCACCACAAGATCATCGAATCAAGAGAACAAAGCGCCAGCTGCTTTATGACAGGCCCAAACACAAACTGCCACAACAGGCCTTCAACTCAGTCAGTCGGCTTTTAAAATATAACAGACACCAATCAGCAGACAGAGAATAAGATATATCACACAACATGTCGTGTATCTGGCAATGAAAACCAACAACCAGATCACAGAGAGAGAGACAGAGAGTTGTCGACATGACATCAATAATAATGAAAAAAAAAAACCCAACCAAATTCAGGGTGATAATTTTACAATGCAGCATATGAAGTATCAGCAGAACAACCAGATAGTCCTAGCCTTTAATCCTCTTACAGTACACAAACACACAACACACACACACACCCACACTCACACCCAGACATCTGGAGTGATCTGATGGAGCATAATGAATAGCAAATAGTATAGACACAGTGCCGAGGTGAGTCAAAGCCATAGAGAGAAAGGAAAAAAACAGGAAGA
>JBCIKM010154944.1:0-13488 GCA_039654465.1 Melibe viridis | reverse complement strand
CAAACTATTATTATGTACGTAATTGAAATGCAGCTGATTATCAGTCTAGTTGTATCAATTGTCTTTACTAAGTTCCCATACACTTGAACTTGAAGCTATCTCCAAACATGTAAGTTGTTTTCATGGAGAGAAAAACCTACGTTAAAATCTAGCACTGGGTTGGAACCCACCTCATTGTGCTGAAGGCTGAGAAGACTTACAGTCAATCTGCTTGAATTTCAAGACTTGAAATTTCTTATCCTCCACAGGGCATATCCACGCCAGGAAAACGTGTAGATTCATTTGTTGTGAAAGGTAAATCTTTTTTATTATTTGGGAGTATTGTTGTGTTATTATTGTTGTACACAGAAAAATTTTGTCAAAACCCTCATGATGGATGTTACTGTTACATATACTTTAAAGGATTTCTTCTTTGGCTTGGTAGTGGGTGTGAGGAGAACAGAGAGAGAAAATTGGTGACTTAAGTTCTTTCATTGGATATATTTTATTTTTTAATACTCGAGAATGAGTTTGTAAGGCTTTAAAAAACTTAAAAGTTATGCACTCATACCTGTTATCAACAGGGGAGAAATTGGACCAGAAGCAAGTTGAGTGTATAGAGGAGATTTTCAGAAGAGTCCAGTTCCATCTGGTGGATCTTGAAGCCACACACTTGGACGATGAGGTAAGATGGATCCTTAATATTTAATGGTTAATTTGTTATAACTAAGATGCCTATGGTACAAAAGGCCTTATATATCTAATCAGTGAAGTCTTGCGATTTTGAATGGTTAACTTGAATATGATTTTTTAACAGTTATATGAATATTTGCTGGAGTTAAAAACTCTTTTTGTTAATTTATTCACTTCGTACCATATTGCTTCATTGGTGGAATAGTCTGACTAACATTCCATCTTTGATCTGGTAGAGGGATTGCCTTTGCGTGCATGTTTAAGTAATGTTTCATTTCTTGACATCACCTAGTGTGCTGTGGCCCTGTTTGAAATGATTGAGCACTACGAGTCGGCGTGCCAATTGAACGTCTCATTCAACCGCAACATCAGTGCCAGAGGATGGCAAGCCTGCTCCAGGCTAGTCAGGCGGGTGGGTTTATACATACATTTTCTTATTTATGTCTCAATGAAATGTGCCTCCTAATGTGGTTACACCAATGTGTTCTTATCCATTTTGTACTAAATGGTGGGTTTTCCAGGCTGCAACTTATTTTCATTTGTAGAATCTTGATTTTAAGCACATTTTATTCTTTACTCTCTCTCCCCATCAACAGTATTAGAAATAGTTAAATTTTTAAAGTTCGAATTTAACTTTTTTTTTTTGTTTTTTGTTTTTTCAAAATTTTTATCCTTTTTTCTTTGAGGTTGATATTTTATTTGTGTGTCTGGTTTATCAACAAAATAATAGTTGTTTTCTTTAATTTTTGCATTTTGAACTTTCATCCTCAAAGTTTTGTAATACTAATAGTTTCCTGTATACTGTCGTCCAGACTCCCACCTTGACATTTCTGGATATTCGTAATTGTGATCTCAATGAGAGGACGATACCCATCTTTGGCCGAGCCCTCAAGATGGGCTGTCACCTGACTGTGCTCCACATGGAAGGCATGGCTCTTACCTCTCGGCCCCTTATCATTCTAGGTAGGAATGGCACTTATAAAAGAGAAAAATGCCACAGTTAAGTTTTGAACTGAATGGAAGATGAAACATTGATAGGCCTATGTTGTTCTCATCAGTCTTGCTGTCAATAAAAAAAAAAAAGAGAGAAGGAAAAGAAAACTGCTTCCCCTTTCTCTTCAAGTTTTCTGTTAAATTTTGCTTGTATTTCACTTTCATTATAAATTTTTAAATTAGTTTCAGATCATTTTGTCAAGAGATTACCAAAATTATTTCAACATTGCAACTAACTTGTTTTGGAAATACATTTCTTTCCCACATTGAATTTAAAAAACTGTGGTAGGAGTATGTAAGCTTCCCTAAGGACTAAGGAACAAATATACTGGGCGTTTATGTGGGTGGTGGTGGTGGGGTAGGGGGGAGGAGTACGAGTGGGACAGGTGGGATAGAGATAGAAGAAAAGCTCTTGATTGCGTGGACACCCAGGGCCTCCAGGAAGGTAGGTGACTGGCACAAAAGGTGAATCGGAGGACAACAGGTATTTAAAGGTGTTGTAAGGAGTGGGTGTGTGAAAGGACTCAATGGATGAATGAAAAGAAGTAGATAAAGGGTGTGTGAGAGATAAGATGCAGGGAGAAGTATGGGAGACGAATAAGGGGGCAAAGGAATGGGATGAAAAGGAGGGTAATGAAATGCAGAAAGTTGAAGACAGTGAGGAAGAAGAGGATGATGATGACGATGAGGCTAATGGTAATGATGACAACGAAGGAGACAGACAGGGAGAGAGGCCCCGTAAGTGTGAGTGGTGTATGGATGGTGGGGGGGGGGGGTAATCGAGTGGTAGAGATAGATGATTGCGCAGTCACCTCAGGACTCAAGGGAGGTTGACAGAGACCAGCACAAAAGGCGAGTCGGAGGACAAAGGGTGTTGATAGGGACTGAAGAGGAATGGGCATGAAACTCAATGGATGCAAGAGGAGGAGACGGGGATTAGTGAAAGGAAGTAGATGTGGGTTTAGTGAGAGGTAAGATGTAGGGATGAGTGTGAAGGACGAGGAAGAGGCGGAGGGAGTTGAAAAAACAAGGAAGGTGGTGTAATTTTTTTTTAAAAAAGAGGAGGGGGGAAGTGGAAGGAGGTGGTGGTGATGGTGATGATGTTTGTGGTGGTGAGGGAGAGGAAGAAGAAGAAAAGGAGGAGGAAGAATTAGAACAGGGAGACGAGCATGAAGACGGAGAACAACAAAAGGGGGAGGTGTGAGAGAGAGAGAGAGAGAAAAGGGAATGGGGATGGCATGTGCGAATACTGACCAAGCAAACTGGAACCAAGTAAGATCTGCCCAGGTGTTGAGCCCATGTTGACTCCTGTTGAGAGACAGGATCAGGTTTGTTTCGACGCGTCAATGCTCTGAAGACAGTGACTTCCATATCTCCAATACTGTTGTGATCAAGGAGATTGAAATGTTTTGCCAGAGGCCTGTCCTCAGTGTTCTGGACGTCACATAGATGGGTAGTGAAGCAATCGCCCAATCGTTTCCTAGTCTCATCAATGTAGATTTGGTCGTGGCAGTGTGAGCTAAGGATCACGTACACAAGGTTCCAAGAAACTGCACTGGACTTTCCAAATCCCCTTTTGGAATTTGATTTGCATCTTAGGACAAAGATACAGGTCTTGCACCAGGGTCCACCACATTTGTGGGGCGGGGAGGGGTCCGAGCCAGCACTCCGACGGCCTTTGATGAGCCAGTCCCTCTGGTTACAGTCATGTCTGTGGGCAATCAGGGGCAGTACATTAAAAACGTCACAGGTTTCATGGTCCCTCTGCAGGATGTGGTAGTTTCACGGATGATCCTCGTGACCACATGTGATTGCGGTTGGCTCGTTAGGACCAATATGGACCACTCCGGTTATATATGGTTCTAGTGCTTGACTTCAGGGCCTTGGCACGTGGCACATTACAAACTTTGCACATTGCCGCGTGCAATATCCTTTAAGGGTAATTCTGGGCCCTAAAGAATTCCAACATTTCATTCCCTTTATATGCAAAGTCATCATCATTGGAGGATAAGCTGTGCAAACGGGTCAGTTGTGCAAAGGGGATCGAGTCTTTGCACTTGGCAGGGTGTGACGACTGATAATGGAGAAATGTCAGTCTCCTCATAGTGCACCGTGGTGTGGATAGAACATTCCGATAGAAAGACTTGGTTGTCAAGAAAAATCATACAAGAGGTTGACATCTCATGGGTGAACTTGATGGCAGGATGAAAGGAATCAGAGGATGAGGCGAATGATTCCAGATATGAGCACTTTATGGATGTGATCCGGACAGAGTTATCATTATATTGTCTGAAGAACTCCGCGATGGGGCCCTCATAGGACATGCCAAAACATAGTTCAAGGTGACCCATGAACAGGTTGGCATAGGACCGTCCTATTTTGGTGCCCCTGAGGTCTGATGGTGGAACAGGCCATCAAATTTTAATGAGCTTAAGATGAACACCAGTTCAGTGAGAAAGACTACTGCATCAGTGCTGATATTGGGAACATGCTGTTTCTCCATGAAGTAATGGACAGCTTTGAGTCCGTCTTCATGAGGGATAGAAGTTTAGAGAGACTTGTCACTGAATAGGTTTAGAGCGTGATTAGTGTCTTTGATGTAGGTGGGCAAAGCAGACACAATGGTGCACGAGATGGCGGATACGATAAGCCTACCAGGTGGAAGTTTGGCAGAGGTTGTCAACTTGTGGATCTTGGGCAGCGTGTAAAATGCAGGATTGCCACGATTACTTGGGTGCAGTATCAGTGATGATGCCGACTCCGGTATCGCACTGCTATTGATTAATTCGGAAACAATGGAATTGACCCTTTCATTATTTGACACTGTAGGTTCTCTGGGCACCAGTTGCCTGTGGCCCTAGCCCTAGTACAGTTCTGCATCCCAGACCACCACAAAGCCTTTGACTTTGATACGTTTTCTTCATCAGTCCTGTAGATCTGAAAATAGAGCCAAGAAATTTTATTTTTTTTAATAACTGACAAGCTTTATGTTTATATGCTTTCACAGTCCCTCTATATGTACTTCATAGTTTTTTCCCCTTTAAACTTTTTTTGTGTCTTATAATTTGTCTTGCTTTCTTTGGTTAGTAGCTTAACTCCTAAAAAGCACTTTCTAATTGTTATGTTTTGTTATGCAAATGCCTTTATATGCCTTTGCAGTGTCAGTACCTCTGGAAAAACCTCTGGATCACAAGAAATGAAGGCAAGCAGATGATCAGTCTACTGTGCCCAATTTTGCGTGGCATAATGTGCAGAACATATGGGGTGTTATGCGATCTTAGGCCAAACAATAGTTGCTGTTGCCGTGGTGGTATCTGCTCATTGAGAAAGACCATTAGGCCAATTTACCACAGGGCGGACTCTGTAATTGTAAAAGTTGAATTATTACTTTCTATATATTGGGGCAATACCTTCTTTGAGCCTTGACTTACTTAAGACAACGGATACTATTTCGAAAGGCAAGGGTTTAATTCCTTTTTGCCCCATCACTAATCCCACCACCACCACCAAGGGTTGATCGACACATCTGCCCTTTATTTTAAGTGTGAATATTCACTCTGTCCTCGGGTGGGGGGTGGCAGAAGTACACTGCAATTCTGCACTGTGGCTGATGCTTGGGTTGTCGGTCCTACCGGGAGTGACAGTCCCTAGAGACAAATTTGTTCTTAATGTGATCAATTAATAAAGAGAATTTTATTTATTCTTACTTATTGACACGCAGTTGCTGCCTTGAAAATGAACACAACCCTGCAGGAGCTGTTCCTGGCAGAGAACAAGCTGGTGCCCACAGACGGAGTGCAGCTGGGAAACCTGCTCCGCTACAACCACAAGTTGAACTTGTTAGACTTGCGAAACAACAACTTGCAGGTGTGTGCCTCATGTAGTATAACTTTTGTTGCTGCTATGAAACCTTCCTTTTTCATCATTGTAATCACCATTTATATTATTATCTTCAGTTTTGTTTTCATCATATCCTTATAATAATTTTTGCTATTATTACTAAGGCAACATTATACAAGATATAAAAACACATCCGTAACCTATCCCAGTTACCTGCCACCTGCCTTTGATCACATTTCACCCCTCAGCCTCTCCCTTATAACTGTTGAAAAAAAGTGTAAAGAGTAAATTTGTATAGCGTCGTTTGCCAAGGCTTCAATGTGCTTCACAAGACCATATCCCTGGCTGGCAACTCACTTATATCATACATGACGATACAAGTCGCCTGTTAGATGTTTTACAATATTTGGAACAAAGAGACAACTTGGTCTGCAACCAGAGGGACCTCCGAGCTTAACAATTATTTCCAATAGGAGGAGTTAAGTTTCGTAAAGTGCCTTACCTAAGGACTCAACACGATGGTGCCAGCAGAGATTGAACCCACACTCTTCAGCATGGACGTCCAATGCCTTACCAGTTGAGCCACGTGCCCATGTGGGGATTAAGTTGGACTTTTATCTGTCTCAAATTCATACCAATTTTGTGTTGTGCAAGGAACAATGCTTATCATGATATCTGATGTCTCATTCTATAAATCCGATTGGAGCTCCTCCCAGTGGCAGAAAAACTATTAAAAAGAAAGAATTTTAGGACACAAAATGTGAATTGTACCATTAGCCATGAACTATAAAGTCATGCACGGGAGGAGATGTCTGGTTGTGGCCAGCATCCTGGAGAATCAAGATTTCAGTGGAAAGCCTGCAGGCTAATTTCCCAATTCACTGTATACATAGGTATGCTTTGTCTTTCGATAAAACTGTACAGGTTGCAAGCTTTTTTAGTAAAATGATCAAGAATCACTTAATCTGCAGGATTTTTTAGATTTTCTTCTTTCATCCAATTATATTTTGTTATGTTGTATTCCGTCAGGATGTTGGAGTGATACACCTCTGTGATGGCCTGGTGGAGCAGAAGTCCGGTCACGGATTGCACACCCTGGTGTTGTGGAACAACCAGATTTCATACCAGGCAATGCAAGCGCTGGGACATGCCCTGGTAAACACACACACAACGACCTTTTCATTGTAGCAGCCTATCTTGGTTTTTTTACTTCATCTTCTTATTTTGCTTCAAAGCTGCATTTAATGAAACCTTGCCTTTAAGAATATCTTTCTTCTTTTCAGTTTTACCATAATTATCATCTAGATGTACTGCTTGTATGAAAGTCGAAATTAAATTCATTATGTTTGCGCTGCATAGTCTGCAACCAAAGTCTTGACCTTCATAGTCTCAAACCAAAGTCTTGAACTTTGATTGCCCATCACAGGCTGCCAGCTCCAGTCTAGAGACGTTGAACATTGGGCACAACGGCATCACCAATGAAGGGGTTCACTTGGTCAAAGATGGGCTGCTGAAGACAACATCACTTCTACGACTGGGTCTTCAAGGGACACGAATCAGTGATGAAGGTGATTTTTCAACTGCTAAAAGGGTTGCTCTTTCTGATGGCTCCAGTAGCATTTGAAATAAACAAAACAACAAAAAAAAGCCACCCAAAAAAACTCAGAAAATATAGTCTCCAATTGAAGATTGTGAGATCAAAAACAAAAACAAAAGTTTTACACATTTGTGGCTATTTTAAAGGCAAGACTTAAGTTTTTTAATCTTATGCAAGTAGGACTTAAACTAATACTGCTAGAAAATAGATCCTGAGGGTTGTGTAGCATATTACTACTATCATTACTGTTTTATTTTTATCATTAGAAACTATGCTTTTAAACCTTCTAGACGATTTATGCTGTCTTTGTAGTGGTTTTCAGCATGGCATGGTAATTGTAATATCAGATACAGGTGTGAATGCTTAATTGCCTTTTCTGTGATGTCCTGTTTTTGTTGTCTTGTTTGCAACTCAATGGTCATCCCTTTTTTCATGCCTTTTGGTACATGACTGCAGGGTCACAAGTTAAACGTACGGAGTACTTTTGTACTCAAAGGGGTTTGAAGATCTTGGGTCTCTCTGTACCATAATGCTGTTGTATGCGATGGCTATTGCTTATTTTTGTAAGGAGGGATGATATTTTTTGTCATTGTAAATCATCTCTCAATGGTGTCGATATGTGTTTTGAGAGACGATTTTTTTTTTTAGTGTAAATCATCTCTCTGCTGTTTGTGGTTTGATCTGTTCCCTCTTTTATCTAATTCTTTCATCTTACTTTCCCTTAGGCTCCTTCACTACGCTTGTGTGTCATGGGGCCCTAAAACCTCCAATAAACAAACAAACAAACATTAATTGCCCCAAGGCGTGTTTTTCTCTGTCTCTGTGTGTGTGGGTGGGTGCTAGGGTGTTTATCTGTATATGTGATAAGTCATACTCATGAAACACACAGTAAAATTAATATTGTGAGTTATAAGTGTGTAGAGCACGGTGCAAAGAGAGAGAAAGTGGGGGAGGGCTAAATAGAGAGCAGGATGGAGAGAAAGAGTAAAAGATAGTAAATCAGGGACACACAAAGAGAATAGGGGAGGGAGAGGGAGAAAGAGACCGGGGGCAGTAGAGGGCGAGAGAGAGTGAGATGGAGGGTAAAATAGACAAAGAAATCACATTTGCTCTTGTCAGTGTCATTCTTTTTGTTGTTATTGTTACAAATTTTTTCCCTAAAATGTTTTCTCATCCCTTATTTCATGCCTTTGCTTAAGTAACTGCAGGGTCACAAGTTAAACTTACTAGGTACACCAAGGGGGTTTTAAAATCCTGGGTCAACCATTTATAAATCATCTCTCTACTGTATGTGGTTTGATCTCTTTCCTCTTTGAACTTTGTCTGTCATCTGGCTTTCCTCTGGACTCCTCTCTTTACCCATGTGTGTCATGGGACCAATAAACAAACAAACAAAAGAAAGTTAAGTGTCAAACAATTTTGTTTTGAGGAAAAATAACTCTCAATGAACTTGATTGATTCTGTTGTAAGATATCTTATTTATAGAGGTGATAGCAAAGAGTGTATGAATGAGTTGCCCAGTTCTAAAAGAAAATATCTAAGACAGATGGAGGAATACCAATGATGTGGTTCAATTTTGTTTGTTTGTCAGGTGCTGTTGCCTTAGCTGAATTCATAGCGGACAGTAACGTATTGCTGCGTATTGATTTACGAGATAATGACATCAAGACTGGAGGGCTTATGGCGTTGTCCCATGCCATGAGGGTCAACAATTCTGTGACAAGGATTGATCTAGACAAGGAAACCAAGAAAGAGTCTGTAAGTTTCTGTGTTGTGTGTGTGTGTAAGTATTTTGTCCTTCTTAACTTCTGACCTCGAGTGAAATGTAGAATGGTGAGCAGGTCCTTCTCTTGGTGGCAATCTAGTGCAATCACTGAGGGTTCAAGGGGATTTTTTTTTTTTGGGGGGGGGGGGGGGGGGGGGGGGAATAGGAAAATTTGGGCCGTTGTCAAACAAGTATAACATGTCTGCTACAGGAACTGGTGGAGGCAAGAGTTGTCACTCTGCCCCTAGTCTGAGAAAGAACACCCTTACAACCAACCTCCTTGTCCTACAATACCCAGTGATCTTTTGTGCTCTGACTATGAGAATAATCACTCCCTGATCAAGACTCAAATCACCTGGTATTACGTGATCCATAATTTCATTTAGACCTGGTTGGGCTGAGTGGAATAACACAAAATATTGGTGTAAGACAGTTATGATTTGTGTGTACTCACAATGACCCTCTCTTTTCAAGCAATGTTAGTGGTCAGATCTTCCTTGAAAAAAAAAAATATTTAAAATTTCAGTTTGTATCAAGTCTCTCCCTCTCTCTATCCCTCCTGTCTACCCTCTTTACTTTATTCACTCTTGGAAAGGGTATTAAATTTATAATCAAGTGTATCTATCCTGTTATCAGTTATGAAGTGTTATCTGTCTTATCATTCAACATTCCTCGTGCCCCTGGCTTACTTGTTATAGAGTTCATGGAAGAGGACAATAGTCCTGAACTGATAGTGCAATTTTATCCTTCATTTTCATTTTACTCTGGAATGTCACTGATATCGTTGTTGTTTGTGATAAAAAGGCCATAATCTGTTTGCTTTTGATGCAATGTATAAAACAATATTATCAATCGTTATTCTTATTTAGCGGGGGTTTTTTGCTTTACTGCTGATATCATCGTCATTTTCTGTTAGGTGGAATATTGTCCTTTGGTAGTTTTTGATGGCTAAAAAAAAGTGGACTGAAAGAATCAACTCCCTCCTCTCCCCCCCCCCCTCCCTCCCTCCCTCCCCCCTCAACACACACACACATACATTCACACATAGGAAAAAAATTGAAGTAAACAAGCAAGCCAGCCAGCCAACCTACCAATCAAACAAATAAATTAAATGAATGAAAAAAAAAAATATATTGCTGCTTTAGGGTTGATTTTCGTTTAATTGCTATCTATTAAAAGTACATATATATATATATATAGCTTATTGAAATATATTAATATGTTCAAGGGCTGATAATGAATTGAAGTGAAAATGATTGCAAAATTTAAAAGTAGATTGGAAACAAAGTAAGATATGACATTTTGCAGGGTGTCCAAAAAACATTGAGTCATCATGATAAATTAAAAGATCATAAGAACGTGCTGCACGTCTATGCAGGTGGTTACAACATTGCAAGATGTAAAAATGAGAATTGTAAAAGCCAATCAATAGTGGATATGAAGCAAGATAATAGCTTGTTAACTTTGACAGAATAACTTCAAATAAAAGGGAAGCCAGACATGCCAATATTGGGATTTCGTCGTTACGACGAGGAGTTAAAAATGACTGGTTACGAGCGGGTGTCTCAATGATATGTCGAAAAAATACGGTTTGGTTAAAGGGATGCTTTTTTTGTGACCATGGGTAACTTTCAAGCTTTTCGAAAAACTTTTCTTTTGATTAAACCGGGATACCAACGCTTATTATGTCCATAATATAATCTTTACTAAATCAATGTAATCACGGTTACACAGATAAGCACAGCGTGTAGTAGTATTGATAAAACAAACTAATAATAGATACAGCATGTAGTGGAACGTTTTTAACTTACCAGTTATCTCGCCTGAAGTAGCCATTACGTTATATCAGTGCAACCGTAGATCCTCCACTAATTTTAGTTTTGTGGGGAGGTTTGAGACCTGGTAGTTATATTTTCCCATTGGAAAAGTGAGCAATGGCACCCTGAAACCAGCATTAGTCAATGTCTCCACTACTGCCAACATTCCTTATCTTCTTTCCCCAACCCCCCCCCCCCCCCCCACCACACACACACATCAACCAACCCACTCATTCTTATACCCACTCACCAACCAATTCAGTCAAAGACATTACGGATCGTACTCTACCTAGATAGCTGACCCAAGTACGACGGGTGCTGGTGATTGCAATAAATTAGGTACATGATGGAGATGGGTGTTTGGTGGCGTTACGTCCCCATTGGTCACGTGCCCAGCACTCTCGCGGCATAAAATGTCTTTGATCAGACGACTTGACTGTTTTGGGGTTGGTTTGTTTGTCTGTTTGTTTGTTTGTTTGTTTGTTTGTTTGTTGGCATGGAGGGTTGGGGTTGGTTGTTGTTTCCCATCTGTTTGGTTTCCCATCTGTTTGTTGCTGTGTGTCATCTCGGCACTAACTGCACCTCTTCACCATCTCTTTTTTCTTCTTCACAACATCTCGGGTGTCCTCTCTTATTTTATACAATAACGAAACAGTTTGTACAAAAACGAAATTATAACAACAAACAAAACAAAACAAACAAAAAATTAATTCCAGTGCGTTGAAAAAGGGAAAACTTCACGTTTTTAGTTCAAGTTCAATGTAGCAGGTAGTTCTATAAAATTGGGACTTTATTGTTGTTGTTGTTGTTGTTGTTGTTGTTAATGTTAGCTCTTGGGTTAAGCGTGCTACGACGCACAAAGACCTTTGGCAAGGTGCTCCAATGTAGCAGTATTATGCCTTTGGTTTGGGGAGGTTTTGTAGTTGTTTTTTTTTTCGTTTGTTTGTTTTTTGTTTTTTTTGTTTTGTTTTCTTTCTTTTTTTGTTTTTTTTTGTTTTTGTTTTTTTCTTTTTTTTTGGGGGGGGGGGGGTAAATTGTTTTGAAAATCAGAAGGAAAAGTCGCAGTTAAAATAATAATAATAATAATAATAATAATAATAATAATAATAATAATTATAATTATAATAATAATAATAATAATAACACGATTTCTCGTTTCCTTTCACGTGACATTCAAAGATTGAAAAAAAAAAAGGTTTAAAAATAACTTTCTATTACAGACGACCGTAAAAATTCGCGCAATTCCACACCACCTCCCCCTCCCTTAATTTGTTTCCCTTTTTTTTTTTTCAGGGTAAGATTCAAAATAAATGAGCTCAGAAAAGACACGATACCAAAGATTTACATCTATCAAAGCTGGAGGTGAAGGGTGAGTTGTGTGGCCTGAGATCTTTTACTTCCATTATCTACCGTGATGATGGCTTTGTCTTGTTCTCCTCTCGACACCGTATTCATAGAATTACTATTTTCACAATCTTTGATTCAAGGTGTGTCGGCTCCCCGCCATTATCTACCGTGATGATAACGACACTAATGACAAACTGGGCGTTTTGTTTTGTTTTGTTTTGTTGTTTTTGTTTTTGGTTACCCTCGTCGATTTTTGTTTTTGTTTTTTTTTTTTGTTTTTTTTTTTTAAATTCACTCAGTCCGTGTTCCAGTATAACTACACGGATACAACGCTGTTCCGTTTACTTCGTATTTCGATAGTTGGCGACTTAGTTAACTAGGGTGCATGTTTTTGAAAGACGCATCAACGGCCATTTATTTAAAACATATGTCACAATAAATGGTCGAAGATTCGAGATAAAACACTTAACACTTTTGAATGATATGTTAATAAGAATAACCGGGCCATAGCATATATAACAACTATCAATTATATAAATAATTGCGCCTTTCGAGATAATTATGAGTATGTTTAGGCATAACCCTATTTATCATTCGGCTTGTATTAAACTATGGCTGTTTGTGAAATTCTATAATAATAATAATAATAATAATAATAATAATAATAAAAATAATAATGATAATAATAATAAAAATAATAATAGTAAAGAATAACCACATCCGAAAAAATAACAAAAGCAAAAGCAACAACAAAACCTAAAGTTATTATATATATATATAACCTCGTCAACAGACATTAACTATGCGTATTGAGATGTTAATTTTGCCCTTTTTCGTCATGATGATCACTCTATGATCATAATCAAACCCTAAAATAAAGTTTTCGCTTGAGAGAAATTCAATATGATTGGGGTTTCGTTGTTGTTGATGGTGTTGTTGTTGTGTGTGTGTGTGAGAGAGAGAGAGAGAGAGAGAGAGAGAGAGAGAGAGGAAGTGTCTGTGTGCGTTGCTTTTTTTTTTTTAACACAGCAAATCTCTCGCCAAAATGCCAAACTCTCGACACGCTTAATTTATAAAATATTCACAATGCTTAAGTGTACAATTCAAAAGACAGCAACTACCACATAGGCACATGGAAGGCATTCGGTGAACTCGAAATGATACCATCCCTGGACGTCCAGTCATTTGTAAATTGATGAAGTATGGGTTTATTGAATGAAGTATGGGTTTGTTGAATGAAGTACGGGTTTATTGGATGACGTACGGGTTTATTGGATGAAGTACGGGTTTATTGGATGACGTACGGGTTTATTGAACTTAAACTCTATATGCAGCCAAGATTGTACCACTATATAAACTACACACACACGAAAACATACCCGACTCTCTCTCTCTCTCTCTCTCTCTCTCTCTCTCTCTCTCTCTCTCTCTCTCTCTCTCTCTCTCTCCCTCTCTCT
>JBCIKM010154833.1:0-13489 GCA_039654465.1 Melibe viridis | reverse complement strand
TCGCCGTTCATGGGATTCGAACCCGGACCTTTCACTTGAGAGGCGAGCACCGTACCTCTCTGCCACATACGCCCCATACGCAATTGAAATGGATTGCGCTCTTAGCTTAAAGCACCAAAAGAGAGAGGTCAATGACGCATAGCATTATGATAGTTGCAAGGATGCTCATAAGATAACTTGAATAGCATTAAAGTTTGCAAATGGTTAAAGGAAGGAATCAATATTCATGCTGATAAATATACGTAATAAATACATGGTAATAGGCATCATTTTACCGTAAAGCATTCTGCCATCCTATTCACCTACTTTCGAATTAAACACTCTTGAAGGATTCAATGCCTATGGTTATGGACCAAATGAAGATGCACCAAAAGAAGAAAGAGAAGAATTCTATTTGCATTTACAGGCTCTAATCGAAAACGCTAAACCAAACCAAGACATACTAATACTAGGTGATCTGAATGCTAGAGTTGGAAATAAAAAGGAAAGCTATTGGGGAGTAATATGTGGAGAAGGAGAAAGTTCCGAAGGTCCAAAAGGTGAATTGTTTCTAGACCTCTGCTTTCACATTAACCTAGAAATTGCCAATACTTTCTTTGAACACAAAGATATAGATAAATGGACAAGAATCTTAGAAGAAAGGGATGAATAATAATCTATTCTTTAATACTTATGATGTTACGGTTAAAAGAGGAGCTGAAATCTACAATATAATCATTTTTTGTTAATTACAAAGTTCAAATTATCCATAAAGTTTAAAACACAAACACTAAAACAAGAACCAAACAAAACAAAACTAAATGTAGAAGTACTAAGAAATAAAGAAACAAAAGAGGTTTACCAAAAACAAATTAACAGGAGAATAGCCAGATTACAATCATCAACAAAGGAAGATAATGAAAACTCATGGTCAATCTATAAAAAAATAGTGACAGAAAGTGCTAATGAGGTTTTTGAAAAGAAAATTATTGGAGGGCATAGAAAGACAACTGCATGGTGGAATTTAGAAGTAAAGCAAAAACTTGTCTAGTAAAGAATACCAATACATAAAAATGGAGCTACCACCCTATGTGATAACAACAGAGACATCTCTCTCCTTTGTGTGCCAGGAAAACTTTATGCACAAATTTTGGAAACGAGGTTAAGGAAAAATGTAGAAGTAGAAGGAAAACTAGAACAATATCAAAGTGGATTTTGCCCAGGAAGAAGTGTGCAAAACCATATACCCTAAGACAAATTAGCGAAACAGCCTATATATAATTAGAAAGTTCATATGTAAACCTACAAAAAGCGTTTGATTCATTGAAGAGAGGGAACAAAGAATTCATTTGGGCAATTCAGTCTTTTTATACTAATCCTGAGACCAGGGTAATAATAGGAGACCAAAACACTTGTAAATTTTATGTAAATATGGATGTGAGACAAGGTTGTATTCTAAGCCCTCTGCTATTTATAATACTCATGAATTCAGGTTTTTAAAAAGTGCAAAGGAATGAGATCACGGAGTGTAGGAATGTGGAAACTTAAACCAGTTCTACTTAAAATGTTAGCTTTTGTAGACAACTTGGTGGTATTTACAGTATGTCAGCATCCTGAATAGAGAATTGAAAAAGAGGACTCAAAATAAATGTAAAGAAAATTAAAACTATGGTAGTCAGCAGAGAGCCCCACAAGCATAGAATCGAAATAAACAAAGAAACACTTGAACAAGTAGATAGCTACAAATATTTGGGAGTCATAATGTCATCAAATTGTAGTCTTAAAGAAGAAATTAACCAAAGAATTTCAAAAGCAACTAAAGTGTATAGTCAGCTTGGGCAAGCTTTCATAGGAAAAAGAGAATTAACTGCAAAAACCAAAATATCAATATTTAATTCTGTCTATTGTCCAACTCTAATGGAAGTGAAACAATGGAACTTAGATAACAAAGATAAAAGTAGATTGCAGGCAAGTGAAATGAAATTTCTAAGACAATCAATCGGGTCTTAAACATGGTGGGTCACTAAAACCAACATCAACAAACTGCAGACTTTTTCCAACAAGTGTCTCAGAAACATCCTCAAAATTAGATGTCCAGAGCTAATATTAAATGAAGAATGGTGGAGTTGACTCCAATTGAAATGGAGATTAAGAAGAGGAAATGGGGTTGGATTGGCCACACATTAAGGAAGCCTGCATCAAATGTCACAAGGCAGGCCCTGAACTGGAACCAACAAGGGAAGAGAAGAGTTGGTCGGCCAAAACAGACTTGGCAACGAAGCACAGAAGCAGAGGCTAAGGCAGCTAAAATGTCTTGGGCAGAGCTCAGGAAGACTTTCCAGAACCGTGTGCATTGAAGAAGTGTTGTTGCAGCCCTATGTTCCCAGTGGAATCAAGATGCTTAAGCAAGCAAGCAAGCAATAGGCAAGACAAAGAGAGATAAGATAATAAACACAAGAATTAGAGAGGTAGTTAAAACAGAAAACCTTGCACTTAAAAATAGAGATGAACCAACTTCAGTGGTTTGGCCATGTCAACAGGATGGAACATGACAGGATTCGAAAACAAATTTTAGAATGTAAACAGTAAGGAAAGTTGCCAAGAGGTAGACCAAAGAAATTGTGGCAAGAGGCAATCGCAGACATAATGGAAAAGATAGTTTTTAAATTTGTAGATGCAAAAAAGAAGAGCCTAGATTAGGATCAGTTGTGAAAGTTTGTGCATAGCAATTAAACCTTACACCGAAAGGTACTAAAGGTAAAAACAAAGATTTTAAGTTTGAAGATTAAATTAATTTCATTTTTTTACCTGTTTTCTGTTACCAGAGTCACTCTATTGTATACAGATTTAAACCCAGACTTCATTGGCAACTAGAGACGAGATTACTGACTGCATTTCGCTGAAGCCTTGTTGTACTATGGCCAATTATACTTTGAGTATGGAAAAATGAAGAATAGCATTAACCAGAAAATGGCTTGACGATATGAATATGCAATGATGATGATCATGAAATTGTGTTTTTAATGGCATCTGATCCATTCCCCATTGAAATCTTGGAGGTATGTGGGAAGGGTCATTGAAAGGGTGTAGTGGCTTGGCTATGCAAACAGCACTGTTAAAGCCAGATTAATTTGTTGGCTTTTCATATATAATTTGACTACAGAAACAGAGTAAAATTACTCAGCTTATCCTGTTCATTCATGTTCAACTGTTCATTCCCTGCCTTATTTTTCACTTCACAGAGAACCTGTGTATTTGCTCAAAAACGTGGTGTAATGAAATTTTAATATTTGGGGCTATTCAAGTATAGGGTAAAGGGATGGGGGGTGGGGGGCAGTCCTTTAAAAGGTATAAAATTATATTTGAACGGCCCATTTGGCTTTAAGAAAAAGTAATATTGCATGTAGAGGTTCATTTTTCTTGTAACTATGCACAAAATTACTTTTTCTTTTCCTGCAGCCTTCAGAAGAATTTCTCATGAAAGAAATGAGACAAAGGAAAATTGGGCTTTAAACTTTATTTTTGCTGAACATGAGTTTTTGCCATACAGCGCACGCCAAAAAGAAGTCCTGTCATCTGGAGGAGGCCCATACTATTAGCATGCTTATTCATCCAAACAAGGAGTGGGGGAAAATTGATCACTCAGAGTTTGGTGGTGTTACCTTGTGATGAAATGTGCCTAACTAAAGCTGAAGAAGTTGCATAATTCATGCTTGATGGCCTGTAGTTTATGTAGAACAAATTTTGGGTAAGAGCAGTTTAGGCTGCTTAGGTGCTCAATTCGAAAACATGCTGAATTAATGGTGCTGGGTGTTTACAGGCAGCATGAACTGCAGAAGTTTTACGAGAGATAAACTAAACTCACTGAACTGTCTACTTAAAAAGTGTGTAATTGAATGAGAACGGCTGGGGTTCTTTGATAGCAAGGGGTGAAGGCCTTGTTCAACTAACCCAATCTATTTCCTCCACCCATAGACACTATATTTTGACAAAGCTACATACAACTGTTGTTATTAATGATTGGGAGGGATTGGAAAAAAAATTGCTCTGAAATTAACTACCAATCCCTGCTGCAACGAGATAACCTCTAAACCAGCTGCAAAGTAGCGAGTAAGTTGTTAAGATGACTGTAGTAGTAGTAGTAGTGCCAAACACTCTTTCAACGAATTCCTTGCATTGGATGGAAGAAAGACACAAACTCTGTACAAACTGGTGAAAGCAAAAGCATCCCAAAGATGATGTATAGGGAGAGGGACCATTTTGTCGGCCCAGTTTACAATTGTCGCACTGCATACCCACTTTACTGATTATATGAGCTATCTGTGTTACTTTTTTATGCTTTTGTCATATGTCCTTGAATTTTCAAGACCAAATTCTTAGGCTTAGTGTGATATTTTGAATTTACATTTGTCATATGTTCATAAAATATTAGATAAAAGTAGTTTTCATTTGTCATAAGTCCATTGCAGCCAGTCATAGGTCCGTATTGTGATAACTTGACTTGCAGAGAGGGAACACTGGGCTCCTTTTTATAGTGTGAATTTTAACACCAAAATTTGACATTTCAAATATTGATGAATTGAAGTGTCTTATTAAGGCTTCTTACATTTCGTAATGGACTTTGATCTCTATTTTCTCTTAAAAAGGGAAGTATGGCAATTTCAAACTGAAGAAAACTATTTAAAAAATGGACAGAAAACTCGCAAAATAAAAAATAAAAAGAAATCTTCTCTTGAGGTCAAAATTATGACTATCACTTTAACATTAATGGATCAAGAAAATTTATCATATGGTAAGACAGCTGTCAAAAAATGATGTAAAATATTCCCAAAATGATCCAATATAAGCTGTCAAAATATTTGAAGCTTGTTTTCTCAAAACAGCATGCAGTGGACACAAGACAATTGTAAACTGGGCCCACGATTTGTCTCTACAACTTTCAAATTAAAATTTTGTGATTATTTCAGAATTCCTTTAATAGTTGTCTTGGACTAACACCTTTTTATAAATGTAATTGAGATTTTTATCTAATCTTTCTCTTTCTTAAAAAAGGAACAGGTCAAAAGAGATTTGAAATGGCATGCCTTTACCTCGGGGCTCTTGCTCATATAGCAGTACATTTGTATCTACATTTGCACTCATAGGAGGGGCAGGGTGGGGGCTTGAGTTTTAATAAAAATTTAATGTTCTTGTTTTGAGGTGACTTCTTGTGAAATGTACTCTGGGATATGCAGGGACCAGTTTCCCAGCCACACAGAGAGATTGTAATAAGGGCACCATAAGGTGGGTGTCCCTGGTGGGTACTTCTACAACCTCTGTTTCTTTTTCTTTTTTTTACACTGAATCTATCATCTTACTTTTGCCCCATTTCTGTGATGTCCTTTTTTTTTTTACTTGTTTGCAACTCAATGGTCATCCCTTATTTCATACCTTTTGGTACAAAACTGAAGTTAAACGTAATGAGTACTTTTGTACAAAATGTTTTTTTTTTTAAAGATCATGGGTCTTCCTGAACCATTATGCTGTCATGAGTGATGGCCATTGCTTATTTTTATGAGATATTTATTTATCATTGTAAATCATCTCTCTGTGGTACCGACATGTGTTTTGAGAGATGATTTTTTTTTTTTTTTTTTTTTATTGTAAATCATCTCTCTTCTGTTCTAACTCTATCATCTTGCTTTCCTCTGGGCTCCTCTATGACCCTCCATGCATTTAACTTTGATCCGTTTCCTAACCAGCAAGAGAAATGTGATATTGATATTATGTGCAATCCAATATTGTCTATATGAAAAGAGTAATAAACAGTGATATCTATATTTGAAATGTCCAAACCACTCATGTTTACTCCTTTTTTTTTAAAATTTCTTCGAGACTGTGTTCAAATCCAAACTACAGGCGTTTGGTGAGCTCTTCTAGTACTTATGTTTCTTATTTATAATTTAATTCTTAAACTGCAGTGGGTTGGTGGAAGTCCCTGGTGGGCTCTTCTACTTGTTTCTTTTCTTTTACTCTGAAGCTATCATCTTACTTTTTCCCCTTTCTGTTATGTCCTGTTTTTATTGTCTTGTTTGCAAACTCAGTGGTCTTCCCTTATTTCATGCCTTTTGCTGAATAACTCCAAGGTCACAAGTTAAACGTACTGAGTACTTGTGTATACAAAGGGGGTTTAAAGATCCTGGGTCTTCCTGGATCGGCATTAACTGAGCTGAAGATCAACATAGCCAGCAACCCAATTACTGTGGGGAATGAAAAGATAAAGGAAGTAGAGACGTTTGTCTATTTCAAATAGTATTTGGGAAGTGTGGTCGACCAGCATGGAGGTACAGAGAAAGATGTAGCAGCACGGATAGGCAAAGCACGCACAGCATTTATGATGCTTAAGAACATCTGGGCATCAAGGGACATCTCTCAAAGGACCAAGATACACATCTTCAATTCAAATGTTAAGTCGGTCTTGCTTTATGGCTGCAAGACATGGATAATGACGAAGGGTATCAACCAGAAGCTGCAGACCTTCATCAATACCTGCCTCAGAAGAATTTTACGAGTCCAGTGGACAAAAAAGCTTAGGAAGGAAGATTTGTGGGAAAGAACGGGACAAGAACCGGTGGACAAAATGATTGTTTGCAGGAAGTGGGGTTGGATTGGACACACCCTCAGGAAACCCCCGACCAACTCCACACGTCAGTCCCTACAATGGAATCCGCAGGGGAAAAGGAAAAGAGGGCGGCCTCGCAGCACCCGGAGGAGGAACACAGAAGAGGAGATTGAAAAGAATGGCAAGACTTGGGCCAGTCTGCAGAAGGCAGCCCAGAACAGAGTTCAATGGCAGAGCGTTGTTGATGGCCTATGCTCAGCCATGAGCGATGTGCTTAAGTTAGTGTGGTCAGGACCAGACCATCCGTGCAAGTTTAACCGTCGAAAGACTGATGCAGGATGTTACATCAGCAGTCTTTTTAACCGTGGCCAGGCTGGTCTTTTTGTTTAACCATGCCAGAGAGCAAGGACCAGGACCAGTCATTGCAGTCCTTCACAAAGTTTAACTGTGGACTGGCAATTAAGCAATGCACTGAGGACCGCCCAGGCTTGGCAGGCACTTCTTGCGTTTCTTATCTTTTACACTGAAACTATTGTCTTACTTTTTCCCCTTTCCTGTGATGTCCTGTTTTTATTGTCTTGTTTGCATTTCAGTGGTCATCCCTTATTTCATGACTTTTGGTACATAACTGCAGGGTCACAAGTTATAAGGCTGGTGGTCATTGGGAGTCCCAAGTGGACTCTTCTACTTATGTTTATCTTTTATACTGAAGCTATCATCTACTTTTTTCCCCTTTCCTGTGATATCCTGTTTTTGTTGTCTTGTTTGCAACTCAGTGGTCATCCCTTATTTCATAACACAAAGGGGGTTTAAAAATCCTGGGTAAGATGATAGAATTAGTTCAAAGCGGGGAAAGATCAAACCACAAACAGCAGAGAGATGATTTATGCCTCCCAGTAAAAAATATCTCTCAAAACATATCAACAACGCAATGAGATGATTTACAATTACAACAACAACAAAAAAAATAACATCTCTCTGAACAAAAATCAACAGTGGCCAACACCAATGACAGCACAATGGTCCAGGAAGACTCAGGATATTTGAACCCCCTTTGTGCACAAAAGTACTCAACAGTACGTTTCAACTTGTGACCCTTGAAATATGCACCAAAAGGCAAAAAATAAGGGATGACCACTGGGTTAGTATAACAGAATAGAAACAAGTAAAAGTGCCCACCAGGGACACCCACCAACCACCCGCAGGTAGAATTCAGCACGTAGATTGATGATAAACAAGGTCCTGCACTCTGTTTATTTCAAGTAAAAGAACCCTTAGCAGTTGAGTGTAAACAGTAGACCACAAGGCCCTTCCCTGTCTTGTAAATTGATTCCGTGTATTGACTCTACTCAGTTCAGCTGAGTCAGTTAGTCTCAGTTTGATGCAAGAAGTGTATGGGACAGGGGAAGGCACCCCTCTCAGATTCCCCTTGGCAAAACGGCTATCCAGCTCACATTGGTGCCCTCAGGCAGAAATCAAACAGATCTAGTCCAGAAGTATTGACAGAACTTGTATTTTAGAGAGTTTGAACAAGCATCAATTACAAAAAAAAAATGCTTGACCAAAATGAGTGGAAGAGATATGTGGATCACTCACAAGATAATAAATATGAAGAACGAGGTAACTCCCAGCCACTGATCGTTTTATGATGAAGGCTTAGGAATGAAACTGAAGAAACATTCATTTTTCATTGATCTGAATATGAGGGGACAACAAATTTTAGTTACTCCACCTCAATGAAAACCAGCTGATGTTGAGGGAGGCTCCAGTGTCTCATCAAAAAGGAAGTGAACTTAAAATTACAGAGTGGTGTTTGTTTATTTTGGGAGGTTTCAGTTTCAGGGTCCCATGATATAAAAAGGTCAAAGAGGTGCCCAGGGGAAAGAGAGATGATCGATGAATTAAAAGAGAAAATAGGTCAAATAAAGAAAACGGAAGAGAGATGATTTGCACCCAAAAATACGTATCTCATAAAACGCATCGATGCCACAGAGAGATGATTTACATTGATGTAGCAGTTGTTCCAAATTAATCCCCACATGGCCACGGAAGCTTAACTGGTAGGACGTTTAAATTCCATGTTGAAAAGCATAGGTTCAATCCCTGCCACTGCTATCGTGTTGTCCTTGGCTAAAGCTCTTTTGCCACTCTAACAACCTTATCCTACTTGGAAATGAAAGTAAAGCTCAATGGTCCCCCTGGTTGTAGACAGAGTTGTCCCACTATCCAAAAAATGGCAACGGGACTAATAGGCAGCTTGTATCATCATATTATGTGTTGTTATGCGTTCATTGTCTGCTGCAAGGGATGTTGTTTTAAAGCGCTTAGAGGATGGTGATGACCATATGATAAATACGTGCTATTTCAATGTCCATATACATAATAAAAATTAACAGTGGCCACCATCCAGAACAGCACAATGGTCCAGGAAAACACAGAATCTTTAGAACCCCTTTGTGTAGTAGTATGTTTAATTTATGACCCTGGAATTATGTGCCAAAAGGCATGAAATTGGAGATGACCACTGTGAGTAAGAATCAAACAAAACAACAAAAAACAGGACACAAAGAAAATTGGAAAAAGTAAGATGACTAAATCAGTATGAAAGTAAAGAAACAGAAGTAGAAGTACCTACCACAAACTGCCCACAACGAATAGTATTATACATAATTATAAATATTTTTACAAGTTCTATTCAAATTACCAACCATAACCTTTTTTGAAAGAAAAAAAAATACAAACAAAATGATGGCTTCTAGAATTTATCGTCTTTTACAGTGGGGTTTTTTTTTTTTTTATGACAAAAATGATATTAAACTTTGTATTATTTAAATGATTAATCAATTTACAATGGAACAATAGAAACTCAAGAACAAAAACAGCACCTGTGCAGACAGAGTTCAAGATTCACAGGAACAAGCACATCCTCCCCTCATCCCCCACCCCACTCATTGAAGAAAAAAAAACCCTAAAAAACCAACACAGAGGTCAAGAAACAAAAAAGGGGCCAAAAATGTACAGTGGAATCCGGATAAAGTCAATACCTCAGGATGGAGAAAAAGTGTTGGTTTTAAGCAAGGTTGACTTTATCGATTTGTATGGAAGTAAACCCAAAGAGTAAGACTTGCATGGAAAATATGTGGTAAGATCACGCTGAATCACAGGACATTATAGCCCTCTATGGGTGTTTTCGTGTTGTTTAGTTTTTTAGTTTTTTGTGAGTGCGTCTGTTTTGTGTTTCACTATTAACATAGTTTGTAATTTTCCCCTGACATAGTCAAAATCTGGGTAAAAGTGGGTTTTTTGGTTTTGTTTTCTTTTTGTTTGTTTAACAAGAGGGCGAACACTCTGACTAAACCAGTAGCACAATGAGAAAAGACACAGCAATCTTCTCACTGAGCGAATTCAAACCATGGAGGGTGTGAGCAGTCCTAGTGGTGGTAACCAACTGAACGGCTAATTTTAGGTTAATATTATAGTAAACATATGTGAAGCCAGGTAGACAAGGTTGATGGATTGAGTAGGAACTTTGCGCGGACGCGACTTGAGAGGCAATATCCGGTGGCCAGCAAAGCAAAACAAACATGTCAAAGTTTTTTATAGGCAATGAAAATAAACAGAAAATAGTGTAGGCACAGTGCCCAGGTGAGTCAAAGCCAAAGAAAGAAAGGAAAAAAAAAAACCAGTAAGTCGTCAGAGAAGGGAATCCAACCCAGGATCTGCCACGGCACTGATTGCCAGGAGAGCCGGCTTACCAACTGAGCCATCCGCCACTCTAAAAAAAAGTGGTTATGGCCTGGCGAATCGGTGCCGTGGCAGGTCCTGGATTCGATTCCCTTCTCCGACCACTTCCTTTTTTTTTTTTCTCCTTTCTGTCTTTGGCTTTGACTCACCTCGGCACTGTGCCTACACTATTTTCTGTTTATTTTCATTTATCTCCAGTACCAGCTCCCCTATTTTCACATAGTCATAGGCATTCAATTGTGTTGTTGAAGAGGTGGACCATGCTTGCTTCAGGTACCTCTGCTTCACTGATTTTACCCCACCCCAGCCCTTTTCCCACACACTGGGATTAGTTGTGGCACTTCAAGTGACCGAGTGGTGTCTGTTGTGCGTTACGTTGCGTGGTTGACAATGGAGAGAGGTGAGCGAAACATTCTCTTGCTTTTAATATTATTACCCTTTTGCAAGGATTTTACCACCCCATTGTCCCATCGTGTTGATTTCAAGAAAGTTTCACTCCTCGCTTGTTTACTTTATCAGAAACTAAAATACTAAGATAAAAAACAGGACTGCTGCCATGTGTTGACTTGAAGCAAGGTGACTTTATCCGGATTCCAATAATAATAATAATAGAGTTCTTGATAAAATATCAACAAAAATAAGTTAATATATCAGGATGGTGAAGACACTGCCAGGAAAAGTTCTAGGCTAGTGCCAAGGTCAAGGTAAGTGAAGTGTAAACACACTCCCTTTCCCACTTCCATGGTGACAGTTACTACTGCAAGGTGCTTATCAAGGCATCAAAGAATTTTGTCCTTTCCTCTGTTTTCATTTCTATCACTGAAAATGAGAAGAAAAGGCAATTCTTTTTAAAAAAAACAAATACGATATCATGATCATCAGTGTCAGTGGCATTGGTTAGAAATGAAACGAGTAAAAAAAAAAAAAAAGAAGTTATAGCTAAATATTTTAATTATTTAAAGTTATTTATCTAAAGGAAGGCCACAGGGATTTTTTTTATTTGTTTAAATATTTTGCTAGGGCATATATCAATCCATCCTGTATGCTTTAGAACATTATCCATGGAGTAACGTAGTTATGGCTTTTAACCCACGAGCTATGGACGGCTTATCATTCGCTTCAGTAGTGCGATGGCCACCGGTCAGCCAATTAAATTGGCTGGCAATGAAAGGGGAAAAAACATGTCCAAATTCAATACAACACTGGCAGTTGATGTCCATAACACACAAATTACATAGCACTCTTCTGTCAACTACAAACCAGCCTTCTTTCACTGTGCATCTCCTTTGATTGTGATTGCAAAACTATTTTTCACAATAAATAGTGAATTGGGATGAAGAAACACCCACAATGAGGAATAGAAATAGAAACCTGACAGATTTGTTTGGTTATATTTTTCCACCAAACAAGATTGATTTATTTGGCATCAGCCCACATTCCACACAATGATTTGGATGAATGAAGCACAAGGGATTCATAATGTGTGTTCAGGTCACCAAACAGAATTAAACGAAATTCTCGTCATTCCTTACAGTTTGCCTTATTTGCTAATTGGTCTTTCTCATTGAGCAAAGACCACTGAGGCAACAGCAGCTATTGTTGTTTGGCATAAGATTAACTAATACCCCATATGTATTGCTCACTATGCCACGCAGGATTAGGTAAGGTGGATTGATCTCTGTTTTTCTTGAGATCCAGGGTCCTGACACTGCTAAGACAGCATGAAAGGATATGGATAACAAAACAAAACATTCCATACAGTTGAGATTGCTTTACTCATATCAAACTTTTTTAATTCCAAAATAATTTGGAAAGTTAGGAAAGTATCTATTTCTGGCTGTACTTTTAGTCCACTGCCATTTCCTTGTCCTCTTGCAACTGGTGGATACTATCTACTGTATATACACCCTGTTCTCCCTCTGGCCTTTTTTGCTTTGTTTGGTTCCAACTGCACACCATTCACTACAATGCAAATAACTTAATTATCTGCATGAACCCCAACAAACTATACGGAATGCCAAAAATTACAGGCAAAACAAACTGTAACTAAAAAATGCACATTCACATGGTATCACCACAGGAAAAAGAATTCATTCCTCCCCTTTCCATCAATGACAGTTTTCAATGAATAATTCAGCAAAACAAACAATGGCCTAAATTTTGACAGCAAGCAAACAATTTAAAACCCGATGAAAAGTTGTTTTTTTATCACCCACTATCAAAAAAGATATACAATTTAGGGACAAGAAGTAAAGATAAAAATGAATAGTGCCTAAAATGCAAAAGGAAACCTTAATAAGGACAATGGAAGAACTTATTATCTCTCAAAAGAGTAATTTTTAAATCGTTTTGACCCCCTTTCGTGAACCAGATTAACAAGTATGCTTGTAAAACCCATTAATAATAATGTGCATTTTTATTTTAATTCGTACAATTTTTTAAAGCGTTTGTTGGAAAATGGCATCTATCTGAGAAGTGAAAAAACTGTATCAGACTGTCTTATAACTTTTTAAGACAGGAAAAAAACAGTAAACCCAACAGCCTCATTACTCAAGGGAAAAGTCTGCCTCAGACAATTGTTTAATTTTCAGTTTTTAAGAATTTTGAGGAAAATCACATTTTTTCTCTCGATTTAACTTTTTTTTTAGTTTTAAGCCAATTGGGTTTCAAAGAATACGATGCACAACTTGTATAGAAAAGGCAGAAAGATAGAAAATGGGAACATCTTGTAAAAATGCAAAGTTCTAATTCTTCCAAAGGCTCTGAAATTAGCCCTGACCCATTTGGTGAACATCAGTTTGTAAAATATTGAAGACCTGCGGCTCTAAATTTTTGTGGCAAACTAGTTTCACTTTCTCAACTGACGTGAGACATTGCTTGTAGTAAAGTTAACACAAAAAGGAGAAAAACAATATACATCTCGTCCAATGCAAAATCTGAACATTCTCACAGTACGACCGATCATTATGCAAAAAGGCCTACTAATAAATGACAATCAGTTACATACCCATCTAGGTTGTTTGTGCATTTCCTTTGTCTGTTTATTGTTAACCGAAACGGAACTGGAAACAAACTATTGTTTTCACAGTTTAACTGATTGAGACCCAGTGTGTTTTTACTAAGTGTCCCGGCACTCTTCGGCTGCTTAATCTAAATATGAGGGGG
>JBCIKM010154722.1:0-13490 GCA_039654465.1 Melibe viridis | reverse complement strand
TGTTTTCAGTTCTCCCAATTGAGAAAATTTTTCACAGGGCAACTGGGAGGGAGGAAAAAAAAAAAAAAAAAAAAAAAAAAAAAGAAATTAAAAAAAAAAAGAAAAAGAAAGAAGAAGACAATATCTTACAATGAAACAGATTTTTAACTGGGTCCCAGAATGTCTAATCCACCAAACCAGTGAACCATTCTGGACAAAGCAATCATTTACAAAAACCATTAATTCACCCTTAAATGAGAAGAGGAGAAAAAAAATTTAAATATATGGCTGCGAACACACAAGGGGAATAGATTATTTATTGAGCTTACACCTGATTCCAACAGGAACCCCCAATGTTGTCCCTAGCAAACCATGATAGCCCCGGCAGAGGCTCAAACCTCTCATCATTCAGTCTGCGAGTCGAACACCTTGCCAACTGAACTATCGGGACACCAATGTGGGAGAAGGAGAAGGAGGAGGAGATGAGGAGATGAGGAGGAGGGGGAGGGGGGGGGCGAGAATTTAATGTCTCCATTTTCAATTGATTCACTCAAAAAACGTCAGGTGTGCAGCACCAAAGTTTCGGGCGTGTGTGCTTACCATGGAGAGATGTAAATTTCCTTTGGTAACAAATGTGTCACCAGATGAACAGTCAATGCCGAATAGAGCGCATATGTCTCCAGCATACACTTCCGTCACATCCTGTGAACCACAAGCCAAATGGCGGAAAGGTCATAAGTAAAATTAGATTCGTATCATCACAGATGTAAAAATAAAAAAGCATTTGTACAAAACCAGAGCTGCCATGTGTATTTCTTTAAGGGACAACCAGCAATCTATTGAGGGGACAAGCCATTAATTTCTGTGGAACTCAAAAACTGTCATGGAAAAAGAGCCGATTCATTTCAGCCGATCTAAAGCAGAGCTGCATGGTAGCATGAAGAGGTTTCAGAGAGTGACTGAACCTTACCATGACTACATGTAAAGTAGTTTTGACCAGTTTGTGGCTATCATCAACATGTCTTGTGGTATTTCAACACCTGTACAATGCATGCACAGGATTCCCCTACACAAAAAAATATACTTGCCATGGCAGACCCATGGTTGCAATACAGAGGTAGGTATACAATATTGCGATCTCCCTCCTCTGGAAAAAGGCATTCCATGGTGAAAAGTAGTAGATTTCAGAATGTTACTCAAGTTTAAGAAAGTTGAGATGCGAGCCGATCAGCTTGACTGAAAACATATTTAAAAGATCACTGTGAGCCAAGAAATAAGATAAAAAACACGCACTACTAGCACATGCAACATGTGGTTGCTCTAGCCGTGACAACTGCACATTGCTTTGTGTTAGAACTAAGTGCTGTGTATGCAGGTAAAGAAATGGTTATGCACTACAAAATTATACATTTCAGTAAAGCAGAAATTGAAATGTGTGTAGTTTGTTTTACAATTGAGTATATTAATCACCTCCATCTCATCTGCATTCATCCGAACAAGTCGCTGAACTCTTGTCTTTTTCTGTGTCCTGGTGTTGATGATTGTGTCCCCTCTCTTAATGCCCCCTTGATAGACTCGCAAATATGTAAGCTGGCCAAATCTGCCTGCCTGTTGATGATACCAAAGGGATTAATATAAGATTTTCAGAGTCATTGAGCAAATCAGTATCATTTGATATCATTGTCATGAGTACAATTATATTCCACGAGGACAAAATAACAATTATTTTGCTTATCAAAAAAAAAAAAAACCTCTGGTCATTGGTAGCTTTGTTGCTTAATCACTTCAACCAAAATAGTACATCAAATTATAAGACTTTATCAGACTAGTGCTTTTGATTGTTGAATAGGAGCAGTCAAAACTGAAGACTTCTGGAGAAAGTCTTTTCATGAAGAGTTCCATTGCTATTAAACAATTCAGTGAATACTACATTTTTCTAACTTATAAATAATTGATTTCTTTAAAGTAACAACCCATGACAACTTTGCCAGATTATGTCACAGATAAGGTCATACTGGAGGGGACTCCAAAAGAGTGCTGGTCTCCACTGTATTTGTGGCAACAAGAATGACATTCAAGATGATTTGTGAGCCCAACAGTAAACCATGTAGAGCCACTAAGGTGAAATCTGAGAGGTTGATGCTTGCCTAGTCCATTCATAGCAATAGCGTGTGGCTTCCCATCATTTTATGGGTATCTACTCATGTCTGGAAGTCTGTCTCGGCTCTAAAATTTAATTCGTAGCTGACAGCAAGGCGTCTCACAGGGCACAGTGGAGCAAAATGCGGTCCGTGGTTTCTGGGCCTCTTTAACAGCTCCAGCAGACTGCAGACTCTTTTCAGTGCCGATCAGTGAATGTTTGCTGCAGTTCTCTTGTGTCCTGTGGGGAGGACATTGGAAGTGACCCATTTCTTACGGTTGCAGCTCTCAAAGCGCCTTAAACATGAAATTGATGTGGTAGGGTTCTATAGGAATGTTATGTTTTATTGTCTATTATAATCTTTCTTTTGGGATCTGGTATAATTTTGCCTCCCTTTGGGGTGTCCTGCCTCCATATTGTTTTCCATTCTTCTATTCAGTTGAACTCTTTGATTTTTTATTTGAAGAATGGGTTTCTTAACCTCAGCCTTGCAGTCGTTGGGACATTCTCTATGACCATTTTCAAAGGAGTCTGCTTGGCAGTATCCTCTATTTTTGCATTTGCCTCTTGTCTTTTCAGGGTTGGCAGTGCTATGGTGCTCAAGGTAGGGAGCCATTGTCTCGGAATTGACTTCAGACATCCAGACAAAATCCTCATTATGTCTCTGAATTCAGCATCAATTTTAATCATGTGGCAGCTTCTCATTCACACAGGGGCACAATATTCACCAGCACTGTAGCATAGGGCCAATGCAGATGTTTGCAGGAATTGCTGTGATGCTCCCCTTGAGGAGTTTGCAAGTTTCCTCAACAGGCAATTTCATTTGGTAATCTTGTTTGCACAGCCTTCAAGATTTTTCGGTAGCTAAGTATCCTACTCCACCTTATCTACAACCTAGCCCATTGAGACAACTTGATGTGGACTGGAAAAAAGACATTGAGTTAAAATAATGGTAAGAAGTGACTCCCCAGACAGAGGTAGACTCACAAAGGGATCAAATTAACCAGAGATTTAATTCTACTTAATTAGTAACTTTTGCGAAGAATTTTGCTAAGGCAAGGAAACAACTAACCTCCAACTTAAATGCCAGCCCCACAAATGATGGGTCTGTGGAACGTTCTGGGTTCAGCTCAAACTTTTGGGCTTTCTCCACGCTGGGGAGACAACACATATTTGAGATTTTAGTTTTCCATGGGCGCAAAGCCAAAACTTGATGATGCAGAAAGAAAAGAACAGCATGCAAGTACCACAAAACCTTTCCTGGATAAAATGTAGTGAGTTGCTTTAAGAGTAATTTTAAACATAAATAAGCAATGCAAACTCATCAAAAGCCATATGATGATGATTAACAGGTATTATTCAACTGAAAAAAAAAAAAATTTTTAAGAAAAGCAAAAGTTTAAATTGAGTTTGTGGACTACACTGAGCCAATTGTGTTGTAAATGCATTACATATACGTCCTTTTCTACAAATGCTAAAATAACAATGAGAAAATGTTGCTATTCAAAACAGCTATCATTTAGTTGATTCAGTGTATTGACAAAAAAAGATAAAATAATACTTTAAGGATTGTTCTTAAGAATAGTAACAATTCCTAAGAAATCCAGGCTCTCATTTCCATACTTTACAGGTTATCATGTACTGTACCTAGCTGTTAGCATGCCTCTAACAATGTGTCCGTCTATAAATAATGCAAAAAACAACTTTTCCTACTGAAAAAAAAGGACCATCAGAAAAAATAAAGAGCAATTTCTTTCTGCAATAAGACACTAGATATGCATGAATTGCTTACTAAAATCTTCCTTACCCTTCACTGTTGTCCAGGCAAAAGTTGGTGACCTGAGAAGGGTTGGGGAAGTATTGAATGACGCTGTCCAGCAAGGGTTGTACCCCTTTGTTTTTCAAAGCTGTCCCACACAGTACTGGCGTGAACGTCTTTGCAAGAGTTGATCGCCTGATAGCTGCCTGAAAGGGTCAAAATAGTACAAACATCACACACACCATACCAAGGCTTGCTTCCATTTCTGCTTATATAATATTGGTAATCCCAAAAGTAAAAAAAAATAAATAAATAACATAAAAACTTGTTCAAATTATGTTACAGAACATTATGATAAAGAGTTAGGTGAATGCTGGATGCTTGTAAAAGCAAGTGTTTCAATGAGCATTTTTTAAGCTAGCTGTATTCACTATCCCATTCTAAAAAGTCCAGCAGTCTTGGTGAAAGTAAAAATGGTTAAGTGTTGATCGGTAAAAACCAGGATTAAAGCATTCTTTATGGACCAACCCAAAAGCACATATTGATTGGTCCAGTCCAATATTGAAGAATTATTCAATCTTGCAGCACATCTGCGCAAGTCATACTCATTAAGCCAGACTGTCAGGCAAGTGATATATTTTTCTTTTGATAATATCTATTTTGAGCATATAGCTGACTGATGTGGAACACAGTTCAGTACTTCTCAGTTCTTTCAGCTTAAAATAATTTGCTCTGTAAAATCAAGATGTTAATCATTGTTTAAGGCAAGCATTATTACATTAAGTTGATTGAAAAATCAGTTTCAAATTTGTAGCCCTCCGGTTACAGGTCTTTTCTTTGTCATGCACCCTATCTAGTTTCATACATTTCCACTTGTGCCTGCTCAATACCATTACTGTACTGAGTTTCAACCTGCCATTAATATCAATATCAATTTTAATGGCAGCAGCTTTCAGTCCTCCAAATGTCTCAAAATTCTGGGTGTTTATCTTGACAATGATTGTACTATGTCAATTCATGTCAATAATTTGTGCAATGATTTATGCCTCCAACTAAGAAAAATTGCTAGAATTCATAAATTCTTGACAGCAGATATAGCTAAAACTTTTATTTAGACTACTGCAATTCCCTTTTTGGGGATTTTTGCAGAAAATATTAAAAAACTTCAAGTAATTCAGAACACTGCAGCAAGTCAGTCTTTAAGAAAAGTTGATTCGCCCATTCCCTACGAATTTTGTTCAAGCTTAACTGGCTTCCTGTTCATGAAAGAATTGAATTAAAAAATTGCAATAAATTGCTACAAATGCATGACACAAAATGCCCCCTTGTATCTAACTGAGAGTCTTCAAACATACACTCTTTCCAGGAATTTAAGTTCCTCTTCAGATAACACACTTTTGAAAGCAAAATCATTAAAATATAAACTTTTTGGTGAACAATCTTTTGGCCACACCATCCCCAGTGTGTGGAATAAACTTCCTAAGAGACTAAGAGAAGCAGTATCTATAAAATATTTTGAATCAAACCTGAAATCATTTTTCTGAAAATTACCTTTAACTGTGTTCATCAGAAGAGCTAACATTGCTATGTGTTCAGTTATATGTGCAGTTCATGCACTTTTGTTTCTATATAAAATTCTGAGTATGCAAGATGCAGAGTGACTGTATGTCCCTATAGTAAAATTTGCATTTTGTGCATTATCACAATTGACAGCTTACAGGCCCAAGGCAATCAAGATGTTGTGCGATACCTTTAGTTCCTCCTTTGATGGCTGCTTCTCCTCCAAGAACATCTCCCCAAGAGCCTCATCAACATTGGACACTGTCTCTGGAGGAGACAAATGTCACAAAAGATAACTACGTGACCGACAGTCAGAGCACAAAGAGAAGGATCCTTGCACTCCTTGCATCCTTGAGCTATAGCTGGTCATGGAACTGGGAAAATAGTACTGGCAATTGGAGTCAGAGCACAAAGGGTTGGGCAAATGAGTAATGATAAAATGAGAATGACAGAATGAACTCTGACACTTTATTCCACAAACTTATCTTTATTTACCCTCTTTAAAATAAAAAGGTCAATACCATGTTCACACGACAAATTGATCAAACTGACAAAGTGAGTGTGCATACCAATCATTTCCTGTCTCATGTCGGCAGCCTCTGTCCTCATGTCTACTGGAATCTCATCTTCTCTTAAAGTCAGCCTGGGGACAGAGGCAACACAGATATTTCACACTCTGCTTACTTTCAGCAGTACACCTGTTGAGGTGTATGAGTGTGACCACAGTAGTAAAAGACAAACAAAACCCAAAGGGATAAGTAGTAGAGGAAGCCAACAATTGAGGACTGAAGTAGACCTCAGCTTAAATCTCAAACCTTACAAAGCACAACAGTCATGGTTTCTTGAGCTGTGGTTTTTGGATATTTTATTTTTGTTGTTTTTGTTTTTTGTTCGTGTCTTAGAAAGGTCCTTAGGTTTGGGTTTGTTTTTGTAAAGGGGGAGGGGGGAGGGGGTTGTTCTCTATCAATGAACTTATCTATTGATAGCTTTTTTCCTAAAATCTAATTTTTCAGTAGAGCATTTAAAAGATTTTTTTACGTAAGTTTCGTGAGAACATTAATGCATAAAATGCTTTATCCACCCTTTTAAAAATAAGTGTAATCGATTTCAGACTCTTCTCTTGAGAAAGGTCTTGATCTCAGCTTTCCGGAGATATCAATATCTTCACACAAAAAAAATTCACTTATATGCCCCTTCATGAGATGGATGATATTATGTCAGAGTTATTTTAGCCCCTTGAACATCAAAGCCCTCATAGAGAATATTTCTCACCTGTCTGTTTTGATATTAGTCTTTTACACGATTCCTGGAGCAACTCACCCCATGGGTTCCTCAAAATAAATGGCTTTCTCCTCAATCAGGTCCACAATGCCCTTGTGGTTTCCTTCCAAGCCAATAGGAATGTTGAGAAATGCTGCATTGTGCCCAAGCTTGGATCTGCGAATTCAAAAAGGGACTTTGAAAGTTTTTTTTTTTTTTCATTTTTGCTGTGAAAATGCTCATGTGCCATAGAAAACACATATTCATGATGGACATTAGTGAAGTTAAATTGCATTGAATAATTCCTGTTATGAACCAAGACAGTGAGAAAATATTGTTTTAAGACACTACTCAAATCTTAATGAAAAGGTTTTTTTTAAGGCTGACTCGCCAGCCATGAGTAACTACAAGTACAACACATAGACATCACACTAAAAGGTTAAGAACAGAGAGAAAAAACAATTTTCATGACTGTCAAAGAAAAGGGTAAATAAAACAAAACATTTGAACTAAGTCCTACCTCATCTGATGCAGGACTCTTTTGGGATTTGAACCCATTCTGTCAAGCTTGTTGATGAACGCAATACATGGTACGCCGTAACGTGTCATCTGCCGGTTGACAGTGAATGTCTGGGACTGCACACCTCCCACAGCACACAGCACCAGCACTGCAGCATCCAGGACACGCAATGCCCTCTCTACCTCCACAGTAAAATCCACATGACCTGGATACCATAGATAAAGAGTAAATAAGAGTTTAAGAACAGGCACTAGAAATCGAAAACATTCAACTCAGAGTAGGTGAAAGAAAATAAGTGGTCCATTAGATGATAAGTTTTTTTCTTTCTTTTCTGGAGGAATAAGGAAAAAGATTTGAAATTTTAAGACTAAAAAAATTACACAAACAGTATGTTCAAGAATTTTTTTAAATGATAAAACAAACAAAGTAGCTTCAGTCAAGTCTTGTACATCAGAGTCATGTTATGCACTCTGAGGAATCTCTGGCATTTTCAGGATTTCTTTATAAAACAGTTATAACGGCAGTACATTGAAACTTTGCAAATGTAAAATTAAGATGTGTTAAAGCTAACTTTTATCACACTATATTAATTAAAAATCACTTCTGAGCTCCCTAAATTTTGGCCCTTTTTTTTTAACACTAGATATCTATAAAGCAAAGGTACAGTCATTTTTATCAAACATACCTGGCGTATCAATAATGTTGATATTGTGATCTTTCCACATGACATAGGTAGCAGCAGATTGTATGGTGATGCCACGCTGTCTTTCTAGCTCCATGAAATCCATTTTGGCTCCTACTTCATCTCTTCCACGCACCTGCATAAAAAGGAATGAAAAAATTTCAGAATGTCAAAGGAAGAATCAATTTCCCACATTTTCTCACTCTACAAGAAAGGGCAATTAAGTATACAACAGTGCTTACTATTATTTATTGCAAGTATCCACAAAGCAGACAAAGTTATTGGTTCAGAGACATGGCTTTTGCTAGATATTAAAAGGATAAGACTTGGACTTAACAGTTATAATATTTACAGAAATGACATAATTCAGTGAGAGGGGTGGTGTTGTTTTACTTGCTGTCAGAGTTACCATTGAAAGTGAACAAATGAAAATAAACTCATTAATGATGATAAAAGTGAAATCAAAAGCACTTTTTGTAAAATAATCATCAATAGCCAGAAATCAAAAGTAGGATCAATTCACAGAACAAAAAAGCTTTGGTGAAACAATTAAATTGAATAGAAATTGAAGCATTCTAGGATGAAGAAGAGCACCACATGAGAAGTTACGGCAACATGCATTACAAAATGTAATGAGCAGCAACCTGGCTGTCCAGACTGTGACCGCTGATGAAAAAGCTGGTCAATCCTGAAAAAATTTCATCAAGCAGGAGGGACAGCAGGATATTGGCAACTCTCTGGATGGTTATTGCTTTAGTCAAAACAAGAAATGTAGAAGGAAACTTCTGGCATATGCCGCAGATCTGGCGCCTATGCTCAGATCAAGGTATTAAACAGGTCTCCCCATGGCCCAAAGGAACTTAATTTGTTCTTGATCGGTCTTACACACAGATTGACCTGAAGAAGAGTGTTTCTTTATTTTCTTGTAGATACAAAATTACATCTCCAATAAGATGCAATTGTCCAATTTCAACGAACATTATATTAAGAACAATACTGAAACTAATTAAGAACAATACTGAAACAATAAATTATAAATGCCTTTTATAAAATTATTGACTTAATGAATTGAAAGTCAATAGTCTCACCTCATGCATTTCATCCACTCTTCCCGTGTAGAAAAGCAAACGTTCTGTCAATGTAGTCTTGCCAGAGTCAATATGTGCTGAGATTCCAATATTTCTAATTCTGTCAACATCTTGTATAACTTCCTGTGGTATTAAAATTACAGAAAGCTTTATGTTTTCTTCAAAGATTTAAGCTGATAAAAATATGCTTTGTGTCACAGGAATTAAAATCTCCACAACTAAACCTCTGCCAATTATTGAAGTTGTAAAACACATGTTTGATTAGGTCATAAGACATTTTTTTTTTCTACTAGTGAAATACATTTTGAACTCTATTAACCAAACAACAAATCACACAATGCCTCTCAAAAGGCATATGTCTCCATTTTTCACGGGGGTGGGGGAGAGGGAGGGGAGGTTGGTTTTCCCCATAAGACCAACCAGGGGAAAAACCCCAGGTATTGCACCAGGTTTGAAAGCTTTGAGGTATCAATGCAAATTAGCTCCCTAGTTTAAAATGTTCACCAAAGGCAAATTGACACTTGTCCATAAAACTATGGGGCTAAAATGAAAGATTTTAGGTGAGTATGGTATTCTGGAGTTATACAATAGCTTTTTTAATAGTTCAGCTCAGTAGGTGAACTGAATTTCAGCTACGAAACCCTAAAATGAGGTATTAGAAAATATTCTAGGGGTGAAATAAAGATTCACTTGCAAAGTTTGAGAAGTGTGCCATTATCAACGCAAAAGGGATTTTAAGTGATGAATGGGTTTGTTGGGTTTTTATTTTCCGTTTTTCTCAAAACCTGATTTTTTTAGATGAGTCAATTTACCTTTAGGGAGCAGACATAGTGTAAAGGATGCACGCATTGAAATGCAGTACACATACTGTTCTTTCAAGGTTTTGACACTGAACTTAAAATTCATTCTGAACTCAAGTTTTACTAACCCCAAGCTTTCTTGTAGAATAACAGGAACTTGAAAGGCCAAATCTTTTCAGTGGGACCTGAGAGAAAGAGAATCAAAGTTATTGGGTTAAGAACATTATGTGAACATTTTCTCCAAAATGCATTTCTACTGACAAATTAATGTTAGGTCATTTTCTACAACACAATTAAAAAGAGTTTTTCACCAAAATCAAGACAACGAACAGTTTTTCAGAGGATAGGAATCAACGTGAAATTGCTCTTTTTGTTGTTAGTCATGTTGTCCTCACTTCAGTGGGCTCAAAAAAATGTTGGTAGAAATAGCAAATATTGAGGTGGTATGATAAAAAACATTAGTCTGCCCATCTGTGAACATGAAAGTGCCACGGCCCAAGCACCATGAGGGAAATAGATATTTCATAGAGTTTACAATCAATGCCAACAGAAATCACTCATAATGTCAATGGTAAACAATGATAGCGCTACCAGGATTCAAACCCTCGCCCTTTGGCGTGTGAGTCAAACAACTTGACAACTGAGCTACTCAGCCACGTATATGCATTGTTAGAAATATAAAGTATTTTGTGATCAGATTTCATCCCATTAGTTTCCTGAAACTCTCCAAGTTTTCTGTACCTAAAAGGAAGAAGGGAGGATGTGAGTATTGAAGGACTCTTGAAGCATTCTTTACAGGAAAATATCAAACATTAATCTTATTTTTACTTATAGTTCCTTTAGTTCTGCAACTTTGGGGGTTGAGTTTGGATGTTTTTCAACTCTATGGTGAGGCCCCTTGTCTGTTACCTAAATTGCATTAATCAATACAGACTAAAGACCTCATCTCAGTAATGGCCTTTTCCAACAAGAATAAATCCTGAAAATAGTAAAATAACCAGAACTCTGACACATGTGAAAGAAAAAAAATTTTAAAACTGTAGGTATCTCTCAGATATTCCATTCAACTAGAAAATATTATATAAAATTCAATGGTTAGTATTTCATAATAAACCTTAAGGAGTACTGCTAAGCCTAGTAATATAATAATGAAAGACAAAAACGTGACAAAGACAGCGACGTTTCGACCAAAGGGGGCTTTTGCACTCAAACGAGAACAAGAGGAAGAAGAACTGTGTGCATCTAGGGGAAAGTTGTGCTTTTTCGAACCGTTCCGCAATTTCATACCCCTTTGAGATTTTTTTTGGTTTGTGATGTTATTCTGCCATTTCTGAATCGAATGAATGTGTCAAAGGCTGCCAGAAGGTTTATTTATTATAAAGATGCCAATAAAAAGCTTTAACCAATGAGAGTTTTGTGGTTATTTGTCCCTGTTTCTTGCTGTTCCAACTGCTGGCGTTTTACCACCTAAAGTGGTGAGTTCAAGGCAGTCAAGAGTAAACTCCTGACACACTTATGTGGGATTTCCCTTTTTCTAGAATCATAATGTAAACTTGTCAAATAAATGCTTTCGCTAAGGATTTCGATTATTTTTATTACAAAAAACACCCCTCATAACGTTTTTAAGCAAGCGGTTTTTTCATAAAATAGAAAAATCGACAGGCTACGAAATGAGTTTATCAGTTTACAAAGTGTCCCCTATTTCGCTCCCCTGTTTCTTTTAGGGTGTATGAAATAGGAGGACAAGGTACAGAATACCGGTGTACCTTTTGATAGTACTTTCTTGAGCTATTTAATACTAGAAATAGATAACGCAGTGATAAAAATGTAGTAACACTATTCATCCCAAAGTTCATTCATTAAAGTTAACCACCCTTTAAAGTCAACATTGAACGCAAGATTTGTGAACACCCTTGTTGCTTCAACTGCCAGCAGACAACTCAAGTACCTAATTGTGTCGGGAGAGAAATAGTTACATCATTACACTACTTGAACTGATACTTCTGTAAACAAACCCCTTTTAAAAGCGTATTTGTTACTTGTAAAGTTTTAAAGCAGAGAATGAGTTTAGTAAACAAATGGAAAATGTCCAACATGTACCTTCAGCAATACACACGGGGTCCCGTTAGCCAATGGAAATTAACAACAGAGATGCTTTGTGAGGCTGACCAACCAGAAAATCTGATATAATATTTAACACAGTAGGTACTGTGACATGTGTCCCGTGTCGAGGGAAAGGGCGTGTAGATAAACAGACAGCAGTCTTATTGAGTCAGACTGTTGAGGACAGGAATCTAGAACTAACTTCTCAATAAAAGGATTTTAAAAGGTATTCAATCCAGTTCGGGATCTCTTTTGTTATTCTTCTAAACTGTCAATGGCAGATAACAGTTGTAATTCTTTTTAAAGTTTCCAGTGACTGTGGTGTAAATGGTTTACTTCTAACTAAGCCCGTAATCTAATGGGATGCGTGTCTTGTCTTTGTTTTTCATGTAGGGTGGTTACCTGATAAAATGATACCAACATCTCTGAAGGTTTAGCACAAACAAAAGAATTTGTGTTCCCGAGTACATTCTTTGGAATGAGAGATGAGAGATCGGAGGTTAAAAATAATTATAACCTACCTTTTTATATGAGAAGAGTAAAATCAACCATGTCTCATCATTTGACAAAGGGTACCGCAATTTCGTACCCCCTGTTCCGCACCAGGGGTATGAAATAGCTGAACTATGGGTACAAAATTGCGGTACTAGTGGTACGAAATTGGAGAACATAGCATGAAATAGCAGAACTCTAGTCATTCTCTTAGCCAACAGTTTTTTACTATTTAATCACATGTCAGCAAACTCTGACCCGACACATGTTACACACAAGTGATTCAAAATAGCAGGAAACTGTCCAGTAACGAACACAAGCAGAAGTAAGCACACATAATTTCCTGTAGGGGTACAAACTGGGGCTGCATTACTCAAACTTACCTTGGGGACCTGACGGTATAGAACTGCACCGGCTGAGTTCGTAATGAACCTTATCCAAGTCATTATGGGGGGGGGAAACTTTTTTGTTTTAGTTCAAAGTAAAAACTTCATGTAAACTTAGTCGTACATGCAATGCAGTGACTAAACTAGTTTAAATTCGGGGACCCAAAGCAGACCTAAAGACGTATGTTTGTGCCCTTGAAGCTTTCATAACAAACTTGCAGACATGCAAACCGAAAGTTAGGCTGAGAGTGATCTCCCGTGATTTCAAAGATGGCCATATTGGTTGTTTCTACTGTTATAACACTAGTGCCTTTTTTTTCCCCACATAATATTTTTAAAATCCTTTCAAGCTTTTCTTTTTTTCAATACATCAGGGGTGAAGTGAGTGTAGTACTACTATGGTCACTTCAATCAGGGGCCTTTTAGTTTTTTACGATATATGAGAATAAAAAGGTAACATTGTTCTATTCGTCTGTATCTTTATCATTTTTTTTCTAAAACTTGAAATGAAGTGGACAGATAGTTTTTTGAAGTGAAACTCAGTACATGCAAGTGGTAATATGCACTATCAAAATATAACAACACCAGATGGATATCCGTGCAACACCATGAAACAAGATCTGCATCTTTATTTTCATTTTTTATTGGATAGATAGATAGATAGATAGATAGATAGATAGATAGATAGATAGATAGATAGATAGATAGATAGATAGATAGA
>JBCIKM010154611.1:0-13491 GCA_039654465.1 Melibe viridis | reverse complement strand
TGTGTGTGTGTTTGTGTGTGTGTGTGTGTGTGTGTGTGTGTGTGTGAGTGTGAGTGTGTGTGTGTGTGTGTGGGGGGGGGGGTCTTTTAAACAGGAGCCCTGCCCACATATATAAAGTGGATATATCAACCTATGGTTTTCGGAAATCTTTTTTTTTTAATATTTTTTCATTTTTTTTATTTTACGAGTTTTGATTAAACTTGTATTTCATCGAACTTTGACGGGCTGAAATCTACATTGATTGATCAAATTTTGTATAATTTCAGGGAGTGTTGAAGGGCTGAAATCCAAATTGATTAATCAAAAAAGTGTATAATAATTTGAGTTATTTCAACACACCTGTTATCTTATTGACGTTAACTTTTTTTTTTTTTTTATTTGATTTTGCGAGGATCGATCACGTGTGACTTTTTGTTGGACTCTCGCCCGTCTCAGCGTGCTACTACAACAACGCACCTCTTGGTGCGCAAAAGGCAACAACAACAAACAAACAAACAAGCCAGGTAAAAATTAAAAAAAAACAAACAAAAAACAAAACCAACAGTATTGCTCAAATTTGGAATTGACGTTAAAGACTAAATAAAGACTTAGAGCCGAATGCAATCTTACAAAACACAGCTTTCATTGGCATAAAGGTGATCGAGAAGAGAACAAGAACAAAACAACAACCAAGAACGAAAAACATAAACCAAAAATAACGTTATTTCTTTTGTTTTGTTTTGGTTGTTTTGGTTTTTTTGTTTTGCTTTGTTTTTGTTTTTGGGGTCTTTTTCTGTTTCGTTTTTGTTTTTGTTTTGTTTTGTTTTTCACTTTTTTTTTGGGGGGGGGGAGGGGGGGGGATTTGGTCTTTTTTTATCTTTTATTTTGGTCGTTTGATTTGTTATTTGGGTTTTTGTTGTTGCTTTTGTATGTTTTTGTTTTGGCTGGGTTTTTTTTTGTTTTTGTTGTTGCTGATGTTGTTGTTTTCTCCTCAACATTTTCAGAACCAAAGGTTTTGGAAATGAGATAAGTTAAAAGTGGCCACGGAGAGAAAGACGACCATTGAGGAAAAGGGTCCGACAACATTGAATAACAGCTGGATCTGAGGGTTCAGGCTGCCGGAAGGAGTGCCCCTGACAGAGACTCGTTTCCCGATGAGTGTTGTTTGGCTAGGCGACAGCTAGAGTGGCTTTGACCGATAGATTGCGATTAAGACCAAGCTTTGCCCTCTTTGCACTGTCTCCTATAGACAAACCATGAATGTCCTGTGCCTACTATCTTCATTATATCATGCTTGTGGATACTACAATGATAATAATCATAAACTGTATTGCTTCATCAAAGAATTTATGTTTATGCATACAAGAGATCCCACAAACGACCGGTTTTCTTTGGCGGGGAAAAAAACTCTTATCTTTTGACCCAATTTCCTTTTATGTCTCAACTTAGTTCGCTCCAGGAAGGAATGGAACCTGAACAAGAGAATAGTGAACCTGACAGCTGGTCAAAAGAGGTGCTCGAAGGGTGACACGTTTAATTAGACAGCTCGCATTGAAGAGCGGAAGCTTTCCACTTCTCCGACCAACGGTCAACAAGATAGGCTTGTAATGACTCGAACAGAGAGCCTGGACTTGTCGCGTATGTGTTACTGCCAACCAGATTCATCTTTTGCTCCCTGCCTGCCCAAAATAAATTACCTCTTTTCTCGCTTATCGTCACTGGACTTTCAGAAGAAATCGATGGCGCTTCATTAAAGGACATGGCTCCACTGAGGAAATGTTCTTTAAATCCAAGAGTGTTGCATGGTGAAAGGTCTAAAGACATCTATACCAGATATAACAATAGTATCATAGTGGCAAGTAAATTAACGTTATTCCAAGCCCAGAAATATCAAGTGCAAAACTTTCAATAAAATGACTGCATTATTGGAAACAGAAAATTTAAACATCAAAATCTCTCCCACTTTGTTAGCGTTACACAAGTTCTTTATTTCACCTGTTTCAAGCATTTACATTGATGCTTGTGTTTTGTTTTGTTTTGTTTTTTGTTGTTGTTTTTAGTTTTGTTTTGTGTGTGTGTTATTATTGATTTATTTGGGGGGGAGGGGGGGTTCTATGTTTTGTTTACTTTTTTTTTTCTCTTTTTTTCTTATTTTGGGGGCAGCCAAAAGGACCAGAACCTTCGCAGAACTTTCTTTTTCAGATCGTTCTCTTCATGTGGTTAAAATTTTGCGAAAAGGGTATGTTTGCGTAAAAAATGTTGTGGGGGGAGGGGGGATGTTGAAAGAATGAGAGATGAACTTTCGCTTTACGATGCGCCCTGAGCCCCTGACAGGACGACATGAAACGGACTTCAATCTCTTTTGGCCTCGATCGAGGTCAGCACCGACATGACCGAACGGCCGACCAACCAACTCGGGCCGTGTTATTTAATTGCCCTCTCTACGGAGTGCGGTGACCGGCTTGACAGAGCGCCCCTTTTAGCACCTTTATTCATCCACCTCGGTAGCCACTTGGAGTATGACCCAACGGGGAAAAACTATAATTTGAAGATTTCTTTTTTTTTCGTTAAAGTGAAGTGAACCTCTTATGAAGATTTATTTAGATGTGATTTTTTTTTTTCATATTCTTTTAGTCATAATTTATTTGCCTACTTGTTGATTTATTGATTTATGCATTCAATTCTTCATTTCTTCATCTGATATTCATTCATAATCAATATATATATATTATTTCGTTGGGAGAGGGTGGGGTCGGGTGGGTGGGGTAGTTTTCTGGTTTCTGGTGTTGATGTAGTTTTGTCTTTAGTATTTTGTTTTTCTTTTTTTGGGGTTGTTTGTTTTTGTTTTTTTGTTTTTTGTTTGGATTGTTTGTTTTTTGCTGGATTTTTCTTGTCTTTTGTTTTATTTATTTTGTGTTTGGTTTTGGGGTTTATTATTTCATTTTCCTGTTTTTGTGGGGGCTTTTCTGTTTTGATTGGTTTTGTTTTGGGTTTTTTCGGGGAGGGGGTTGGGTTTTTTGTTTTTTTGTTTTTTCTTTTTGGGGGGACGAGGTAGTTTATTCTCTTTTGGTATTTTTGTTTGTTTATTGAAGTTTTTGTTTGTTATCCTCTTGTTCTTTTGTTTGGTTTTGTTTTGTTTTGTTTTGTTTTTGGGGGGGTTGTTTTGCTTTGCTCTTTGGTTTTTGTTGTTGTTGTTTTTGTTTTGTTTGTTTGTTTTTTTTGTGTCTTTTATTTCTGTTTTGTTTTGTTACAAAGCACTCTTCCCGTGCTGTTCTGTTTTCTTTCGAATGCTATTTTTAAAAGTTCTTGCTATTTCATTTTTTTTTTACCATAAAAATTGTTTTCACTCAAAGTCCATAACCCTTTTTTAATGATTTGTAATGCTGCAATTGCACGTACTTTGTAATCGTTTTTTTATAGTTAATCTACTTAAAAGTTTTCATTCTCTTACTTTAAACACCACATAAAACCGTTTGAATCACAGTTTTGTGAAATATGACTGCCTTGCGTTTGTAAAGTGTGCATTGACAGAAGTTAGAAAAGCTCCTCGCTCAAAAAAGAAAAAAGAAAAATGGAAGAAACTTCGGGAAAAGGTGTAAATTCAATACGCATTTAATATAACATTAATACCTTGCTTTGATAACACGTTGTTTGTATGTGGTGTTTCCTTGCAGTGCATGGCTATATTCTGATCGATCTGTTCTCATCTTTTACATAATTTATCTATCCATTTGATTGCTAGAGATGAGTAGAGCTTCATCAAAACGCGCCTAACGAGCCTCATAGGAATATCATAAATATATCTGCGCAATAATACAAGGTCGGAATAACACAGCAATCAGAAAATGATCCGCAAACAGGGAATGACTGGGGCAGCTCCGATATTTTTTTGTTCATCATTTCATCAATTTGTTTTTTCTTTTTCTTTTTTTTTTCGTTTTTATTTTTTTTTCGTTGGATGTTTTGTTTTGTTTTTTATTTGCTTTTGTTGGGTTTTTGTGGGTTTATTTGTGAGGGGGGTTGGTTTTTTGTTGGTTTATTTGGGGGGGGGTGTTGTTTTTTCTTGTTGTTTTTTTTTTCTTGTCTTTTTCTTGTTTTCAGCAATGCTTGCTGTTTGTGTGAGAATTTATATTTTCGCTGAGGGCGAGGAGGTAATGGGTGAGGAAGCAATGTCAACTTCCTGAGGCGTATAATGAGGCAAATCAAGGCACCATGGAGAGGCTTCTTCGATAAAAGGGCGGCCAAATAAACAGGTTTCAACAATTTTCTCGGCTGGGGCCTCGTAGAAAGCAATAACAATTCAGACAATCAAAATCATTATTTTAGTGGATACACAAAATTTCAACTGTTTTGAGGCAATGTTTTTTTGTTTTTGTTTTTGTTTGTTTTTGTTTTGTTTTGTTTTTTTTTGGGGGGGGTTCTATCTTTTTGGATTTTTTATCTTCTTGTTTGTTTTTGTTTTATTTGTTTGTATGTGTGTGTGTGTGTGTGTGTGTGTGTGTGTGTGTGTGTGTTTGTGTGTGTGCGTGTATGTGTGTGTGTTGGTTTTTTGTTTGTTTGTTAATGTGGGGTTTTAAATTTCCTTTAGCTTCCATAAAATGAAATATTATTGTTTACAAGCCAGCAATTGTCACACTATAATTGGTTCAGAAGAATTCAGTTAATGTCCATCATTTGTTATTTGTGTGTATCAAATTGTCATATTTTAAAATGATGAGGGAGGGAAGTTAAAGAATATCGCCCTTTTTTAGTATCTAAAACATCTATTTAGACACGCCAGTTCTGGGTAGAAAATTATATTAACAAGAGACAAGTTTGTCTCATTACCATTTCAAAATTTGAAAAACAATCTGTCCAGAACCAAAAAAGGTATTTAGAAAAAATCCTGCTTGTTTTGGGGGGTTTTTTTCGGTGGCACGAGTCGTAATTAATAATATGGATGTCTGACGGTGCTAATTAGTGCGTGTTGTTGAAGCTTTCACATTGCAGTGTGTGTGTGTGTGTGTCTGTTTTTTTGTTGTTGTTTTTTTTTGTTTGTTTTAACCTCATTACTTAATTTACCCCGAAACTTCAATACAGCCTGAGTGTCCGCTAACTTTTTGTAGTTGTGTTTGATATCGGGAAAGGTTGTTGTTGTTGTTGTTGTTGTTGTTGTTGTTGTTTTGGTTTTGGGGGGTTTTTTTTGTTGTTTTTGTTGTTGTTTTCTATTGTTGTGTTTGTTTTTCTTATTAGCCTCTTGACTTCACGTGTTAAACTGCACATTGCACAATGCGAACATTGCGCTCTTACATTTTATTTTTTTAACATGCCATACATTTTGGTTGGGTTTTAGTAAAACATGTATCAGGTAAATCAATAAAGAGAAGCCAAACCAGTCGAATCAAATGGAATGAAGGATGTTTTTAACAATTAAATTTTATCTCTGTTCATCAGACCACGACCTTTGCTGGTGGCAGTGCTGATTTGGAGTTTGGCTCTGATGACGTCATTTCCGTTCTTCCCAATGTCCACCGTGGAAGAGATCCCACCCGGAAGTTCGGACAACTACTGTACCACGCCCATCAAAATGGACTGGCAATACTTCTACGTGTGTTTGGTGTTTGTGATCTTCTTTGGCCTCCCGATGATCCTCCTCACGGCGATGTACGGACAAATCATGAGACAGGTGTGTGAGGCAGGGTGGGGGTGTCCATCTACCCTAATGTTGGTCGTATCAAGGGCGTAATGATATTATGTCTATGTGAAAATTAATCATGCTCCCAAACAGCACGCTCTTCACTTGTAGTCACGTGACCAGGGTGTGTTTCGGGCCAAAGAACTCTCCACTGATACCCCAGGGTAGAGAGAGAAAGGTTGAAAGAGATAGGGGAGGTGAGAGATGTAGAGAAAGAAAGAAAGAAAGAGAGCGGGGTGGGGGGTGGATGATTATACTGGTGACCAAATTGGTCATTGTTATTAATCACATTTTTCCCCTAGAAACACATCCCAGATACAAGGCGACAAGTGCAAAGCGTGCTGTTCCAAAATGAAACCTGTAACCTTGATGTAGTCAGTATGTAGATCTGAGCATGCCAATACTACTTGAGTAAAATCATAGTGGAAGATTCACGACGCATCAGAGGGTCCAAAATTAGCCATAAGATATTACAGTGCGTGGATCTAGTCCATAACATCTTCTATATTCTAGCATTTTAAAATACTCCGATCGATGAGGCTAGTAGTTAGAATGCCTTTGAACTCCGGGTTTCTTTTAGATCAATATTTGTAGTAGAGGTTATTATTTTCAAAAATATACCCAAGATGTTTCTATTTTTATATGTGGTCGTATCAGACTATTACAATTCTTAAGGTTTTAGGAATGGAAAGATCCCTAGCCTACTTATCACAGGAACTTGATGTGAGATAATATCCAATCCGTCCTTTGTTCAATACATCAATACTTAAGTGACATTTTCCGCTGACACCCTAACGAAGTAAATTCCTTGTAAGATGGCCTTGGAAGATGGCGTACCACTATTGATTAATCTACCGGGTTTACAGATAGCCTGGAGACATGAATAGTTTTATCTTAATAAGCCTCTTTTCCATTCATGGTGTTACTATGATTGCGGTTGTCTATTCTACAGAGGATCAATACAAGATTAGGATCTTCGTAAAAGATTGCTCTCGCAAAAATAACCAAGAGAGCTATACTAGAAAAGGAAAGTAAAGAATCGTGGTAGAAAAACAGCTGAACTTCTTTGAGGTCATAGTGAGAGAGGATTTCGAAGCAATGAATAGAAGCATACATCTTGCGAACGATCCAACGGGAGACAAAGCCTGACCATCAGGTTGACACAACTAAAAGAGAACTTTTATGGTTGGTCGGGAACGTAAGAATTCTTTGTGGGAGTTTTTTTTTGGAAGGACGGTGGCTTCTTGGTCGGTGGCTTATTAATTTGGTTTTTCCTCGATATGCAAATTCCATTAATTCGCTCTCACATGAGTCAGATAATTAATTTTGACACCGATTCGACACCGAAATAGACGCTATTCTTGACAAACGTTAAAGGAGATGTCAGGGATACTACAGGCATCAATTTACAACTTCATACTTCTGTGTTTTTCAACGCATATCGACAAGAGCACATTAAAACAATTCAACTTGTCGGTTTCCAAAACAGGACACTTACCTCTAGTCCATACAGCAAACATTGATCTCGAAGCCAGCTCATTATTGTAGATAGATCATCACGCTATAAACTAATGATGATGATGTTGATGATGAAGATGATGATGATGATGATGATGATAATGATGATGATGATGATGATGGTGGTGGTGGTGGTGGTGGTGGTGGTGCTGGTGGTGCTGGTGCTGGTGCTGGTGGTGCTGGTGGTGCTGGTGCTGATGGTTCTGCTGGTGCTGCTGGTGTTGGTGCTGCTGGTTTTGGCGGTGGCGGTGGCTGCGGTGGTGGTCGTAGTGGTGGTGATGATCGTCGACATGGTGGTGACAGTTGCAGTGGGTTATTTGGTTTTTTTTATTATTTCTGCTTATATTTGTTACTATTTATAACTATGCGGGGTTTTTTTTATCTTGTGCATGTTCAACATTGTCGTGAAGCGGTTTCTATTGTTGTTATAGGGAGAAAAATACTACAGGAGTGATGGGTAACATGAGACTTGTAATAACTTCCAAAACCTCTCGTAATAATACAATACAATTATAGCTAATTGTGTTGCTTCTCCCCCAGATGTACCGGCATCGAGACTTGAGCAGCCATGTCCACGGAGAGACCAGCAACTCCACGGGCTACAACCTGAGATCTAGGCGCCAAGTCATCCGTATGCTCATTGCCATCATCATCCTCTTCTTCGTCTCGCTCGCCCCATTCCGCGTGATGACCATGTGGTTCATTTTCGGCTCCCCCCAGGCCGTCAACAATTTAGGCATCGAACATTACTACAACCTGCTGTGGGCCTGTCGGATGCTCATGTACATCAACTCCGCTGGGAATCCAATCATTTACTCTTTACTCTCGTCAAACTTCAAGAAATCTTTCCTTCTCTTCATTCAAGGAAAGCTGCATTCTTCCGGTTCCATCCGGTACAACGGATCTCTAGTGCGCATGTCTTTCTCAACGATGCCGACTAAGCGTATGTCGTTGCCGACTTCCGCCCTGCTTGGTTCCCAGCGGGAGAGCAGCGCACAGCAGAGACAAAGAAGCGCGTCTACCGTCACAGAGAGGATGTGTTATTTGCAACTCGTACGAAACTCTTTAACGTCAACTTGACTATGAGCGATAATTAATCAACAATAGAAAACTTTTCCAAAATGAAATGGGATTCAACAATCCTGTGTGCAGAATGAAATCCTATATTTCAATTCGTTTTCATACTGACTTTCAAAATAGCGCAATACTTATTGTTTGGACTCATTACAAGATTATTCTCACTAATAAAAAAGACAATTTTTGTTCTTGATTAAAACAATGTGATCAATAGCCACTGTCATTGATATCCTTTTGTTTGCGTTGTTCTTTGTTTGTTTGTCTGTTTGTTTATTCTTTTGTTTGGCTAGTTGGGCTTTTTACTATCTTTTTGCTTTATTTGGTATTTGTAGGGTTTTTACCTCTGGCCTCTGTTAATAAAACAAACCACCTCTTCATTTTCAGCCTAATTTTCCTGGAAATGACACGTCCTCAATTATAGAGTAAATTGATCCACATTAGAAAAACCGTCTGAGAACGCTGGTAATGTTTTGCTGAGAGAATATATTTCGTCCAGTTTTGTTTCCATAAAAGGTAAATGAATGATTGTAAGACATAAAAATGTGCTTGATTCTAAATGCCAGCGTCATAGAACACACCATTCTCTGACGATTCTATTTGAGAAGCCAAACATTGAAACACAGAGCTCGTTTCAAAGATTTTTTTCAAATGAGATATTGATGGGGTTTTTTCTGTGATATTTGTTGAACAAATAATTTTAATTACATTATATTCCATCTTTTTTTCTGATACATTGATGATGAGCTATGTGTATGTCACTGAATGAGTATAACTGTCTATCAAAATACAAACCCTGGTCTTCAGAGTAATCATGTTGTATTGTTTGTCTCATGGTGTAGCCTATTCTTGGAAGATTTCATTTTTATACAAAGTATGAATTGGTTTGCCTTTAAACATTAACTTCGTGTTTCCTTTACTGTTTTGAAGTTGCTCGGGGAGAGAAAGAGAAAGAGAGTGATTTAGAGCGACACGGAGATAAAAAGAGAAAGGAGATAAAGAAGAAGAAAAGGACGGAGAAAGATTTGAAGCAGAAAAAGAAAGAGAAAGAGGTGTTGAAAGCGGAAGAGTAGGTGGTGAATTGGGAGGAGCGGGAGATAGATGAAGAAGCTGAGGATAAAATCCTATGTGGAAGCAAAAATTAGATAGGAATGCCGAACAAGTAAATGCATTACTCCAAGGCCATTAAACTTTATGTTCATCTCCTAAGTATTGTCTCCTGATGTTGATGAAGCCAAATAAATCCATGATGCTTATCCAAGAAGACAGTTATCTCTCTTGTTCTCTTTTATTCAATAAACTAAATTTATTACTGTCTATAACAGCCATTGCCTCATCTGAAGTTTCCTTCTTTTTTTGCTCAAAGATATTGTTCATCCATATTATTTTAAAGATATTTTGTGGCACCTACCTCGTTGTCTGATACATACGGAAACATTGCCAGGCGCGGATGGCTTGGGTGAATGTCTAGGTGGTTAAAGCATCACGCTGCTACTATAGTGATCCCAGGTTAAAACCAGCTGTGTTAGGTAGGTGGTCTGTCATGTTATTGTCAAAAGATTTTCCGTAAGATGTGCACCTGGACGAGAAAGATGGTTGCTGTTAGTGTAGACCCTTTTTTAATTGCTTTCCTTCTTCGTACTGTATAAAGAAAAAGTAGAAGCAGGCACTGAAAACTTATTATAAAAACGGAAATAGTGCAGGCACGGTGAAGAGAGAAAAATCAGGCCGCAAACAGAATGGGAAAAACAGGACAGATGCTTGCCCATGGCTTACTGCCTGAGCTTGCTGTTCTGTCAGTGTCCCGGCGATGGATGACTGATCCAGAGTTTGAGTCCCCACTCCTGATATTTCCAAACAAGTTTTCGGGATTTTTCCCCTTTGTCTTTTTGTGACTTTGTATCCTTACTTCAGTCTGTCTACACCGTTTCTTTCTCGGGACGCTAAGTTCTATGTCCTGATCCCGACTAAAAGCTGGAAATCAAAGAAAATATATCTACTACGCCAACAATCACAAGTGGCAAACCAAATCACAGAAAATCCCCATGAAAAGAGAAAAAAATTAAAGAAATTGCCGAGGTAGCCTTGTTCATAAGTCCGCACCATTGGTCCTCTAAGTCTCCTAGTAAGCTAAGATGAATAGGCCCTGACCCGCTTTCCTCGTTGCCTTACGTAAAACTCATCAAAAGTGAAGTCCTACCGGGAGACTAATATCTAACTTTCCTTCGACTGGCCCCCTCATTCATTGATAGATTGAGTTGAGCGTAAATTCAGTGGGTCACTTAGTTCTTTGGGCTCAGTTCGATATAAAAAATATGATAATAAAGCAACTCCGAAAGAAAAAAAACGCTACAGGATAGCGAAATGATTAGATCAGACAGTGACATAGTATGGGCAAATTACTCTGACGGATAATCGATATTGACATGGGATAACCTTGACCCCTCCATACATCTGACCCTCCATCTCCACCTTCATCATGGCTCAATCTCACAACCTTCAGTTTCCGCCCTGCTGCTGAAAGGTTGCTAGAGACGCTAATGAAGATGCCGAAAACACCCTACGTTGACTCAAATCCAATGTTGTGTCAGATGTCCATACATCTATAGCCCGTCGTGTTAAATTAAGGACCTATTTCTGAGCATCATGTTGCATTCTCCCCTAAAGGTAATGTTAGATTTTAGCCAACGTTGAGTGAGCTTGTTATCATTATGCTTACAAAATCAGAATCCTTCAGGTCGGATATCATGAAGGAGTATAAACGATATTTTTTAATAAGACCCTAATAAATACGGGGACGTAATGCGATGCATAGGAACTGAATCCAAGAAATGCTACCTAAAACACGAGTGAGAATAAGACTATTATTTGGATTATAAAATCAGTGTCTTACAGGAACTATCCCATTACCACACTTAAAGATTCGCAAATATAAAAGCTATAAATAATATCACTATGGGCTTGCATCGGGCCAATGATATGCTGGTCGTTGCGGTTTCGAGTAAAAGTTTGTTTGTTTGTTTGTTTGTTTGTTTGTTTGTTTGTTGGTTGGTTGGTTGGTTGGTTTGTTTTTGGTTAATTGTCTTCTTTTCAGTGTTGGAGACTTATTTTACTTTTTACAGTGTCCTTTTTTCTCAAGTTCTTTTTCGTGACTTGTCTGTCTTTCCTCGGGGTTGGCTGTCCTTAATTTTCATTTCTGACCCGTTTTTATTTTTAATTAATTGCATTTCAAAATGCAAGTAGTCTGCCAACACCCCTAGGGTAAACGACCGAAGAATTCAGTAAAATGTATAAATGAAAAAATGTACAAGGTGATGCAAGACAGACAAGGAAGGCATCAGACCTTGTACAAACTCCTTTCCTCAAGTGGCAAACCGTACTTCATGAAATTAGGCCTGCCACAACGCACGCCTCCTATTTTCATAGATTACTCTGTCTTGAAGGTGTTAAAGATAGAAAATTAAAAAATTAAAAAAAGGAATGTTGTTATTTTTTTTCTAAAGCGATAGATCAAACCCCTTTCACCACCGTTGAAACAGAGCGGATGAGGGTGCGGATACAATATGAAAACGAAGAGACTATAATCTGTCCATACTCTAACAATAATATTGTTAGAATGTGGACGAATATCATTTCAAGGGATTTGATTGGCTACGCGTCATCAAAGCATGTTACGGGGGGAAACAGTGAAAAAAAAAGTAAACATACAAATACAAATATTGTGTCATTTCATTAATCAATATCCACTCAAATACTTTACATATATTATTTTAAAAAATCAATTTATTTGCTTACAAACCAATATGTTTGGCTTTTTGTCAGTCTTTTGAGCAAAATGTATCCGACAATGTGGACGATAGTGCCAGGACTATTCATCCATGTGGACGGATAGCATCTGCCATATGAACAGGTGTGATATACAGGGTGTCCTTTTTTTAAATCCCCGATAAAGAATTAAAATAGCTAAAGAACTAAAAAAGATTTTAAAAATACCCGGTCTTGTTTCGTTGTCTAAGTTTCGTTGGTTCTAAGTATCAAAAATATACAGCAATCCGGGTTTTTTTTTCTACAGTGACGTCATTCATGGAGTGTATTTGAAAATAGAAGACATTAATTTTTGACACAAAAGGTGAAATGAAAAACAAAGTGAACTCTTGTCCAGTTTCACCCCGATAAAGAATTGAAATAACTCAAAAAATTCCACAGATGGAGATGCAGGCCTATCACCCGGTCCTTGAGGTCAACTAGAATCACCCCTTCAGACCTCTACCTTTTCTTGGGCTATGTTAAAGACAAAGCGTATGCAAAATGTACGAGACACATTGGCAACCGCCAAGTCAAGATACTGGATGTTGTTGCAATGCGTTGGGGAAGTTGACAGACAATGTCTGAGCCTCCATAAAGTTTGATCTTAAAGTTGAGAGCAGCACTATGTGTTACTTATTATTTTTGTGGGGGAAATTTGACAAGAGATCACTTTGATTTTTATTTCATCTTTTGATCCAAAATTCAGTTGTTGTTTTTTTTCTATTTCGACCGCGCTTCACATATTTCGTCACTGTAGAAAAATGGGTCGTTGTATCTTTTTGATACTTAGTTCCAACAAATCATACATAATTTTCAGAGCTTTTGCAAAACCCAAGATGTTACAATCATATTTAGTTTTTTAGCGATTTCAATTCTTTACTGGGGTATAGTACACGGACACTCTATTTTTGGCGTTATGAACAAAGGGTCTTTTCGGTCAGAAGTTCAGGAACTCTTATTAAAATTAAATTACCTCACAAAACTCTCAAATAAAAAGAGGTGTTAAATTTACTTAATGACTAATTTTTTGACAAGGTAAAAGTAAAAGCCTCAAACACATGGGGTTTTTTCGTTCACTAAACAGCTGGCAACAATTTCCGTCACACTTCTGGTCATATCGGTAAAGACAGTTCTTGTTGAAATGAGTTGAAATCTCCGAAACAGGTTCTTGCAATAAGGCTTAACCTCCGCTGTCTTGTAAGCCAGAGAAAGAACGAAGTGGCAGGATATGTAGACAAGCTTCCGTATGCATCAAGGAACGCTGTGGTCGTTGTTGGTGACCCCTTTATCAAGAGGACAACAAATAATATCAGAAAACACAAATCAACAAAGCTGAGAAATCGTATGAGAAGGATCACAGAGTCGTGAGGAAGTTAGCTTGCGAATTGAAATGAGTCCACCCTACCTCCACCCGACCTCCACCCCCCCCCATCTCCACC
>JBCIKM010154501.1:0-13491 GCA_039654465.1 Melibe viridis | reverse complement strand
TCTCTCTCTCTCTCTCTCTCTCTCTCTCTCTCTCTCTCTCTCTCTCTCTCTCTCTCTCTCTCTCTCTCTCTCTATTGGGCGATGTTATCTGAGAATTAATTTTTTTCCAATTCTCTGCCTGCCTTACATCGTTTGATTCGATTGCTAGTGGCTTTCTCACATCAAAACCTCTTTTTATTCAGTGCACCCACTCAAACCTTTCTTTGGTCGTGTAGACTCTACAAAAAAGAAAGCCGAACTTCTGCCACCTACCAACTATATCCCGTAAGCTTTTAGAATCAATGTGGTTATATCAGCTGTGTCTGGATTCCGAACTGAAAAAAAGAAAAGAAAAAGGAAATGGCTTGTTATCATGGATAACTGTATACTGTCTATAGTTAGCCATGCTTGTAATGCATTTTTAATGACTTGGGAAATATAACTGGAATTACAGCCTGGGAGTCTTGCCCAACGAGCATTCTGTTGCAACTGGTCGGAGAATGTCGCTATTTATTTGCAAAGTCTTATGAACATGTTGTAGAACGATTTTAACAGCCGTAATGCAGACGTGTCTGATTTCACCGCTTGGTGTCGCTCATAATGAAAGTGGGACCAAATGAATTAAAAGCACGTAAAATTTCAAAACCAAAGTTTTCATGAGCGTAGTAAAAGTAATTAAGAAAAAACGCTGTTCCCCTGAAAAGATAGGGCTGTAAATGACTCATGATAAAGTTGGTGCTGCACCTTAATAACATCTCTATGGAGGCTAAAGTCGGCACCCACGACAATTGAAGCAAAGACAGGTGCAAGATCGAAAATAAAGAAAGAGGAATTACTGGCAAGCACGTGAGCATGTGATATGCTGTTGCAGCCACGAATCTATTCAGTCACGTGTAACTGGAATATGCAGGTAAACTCAGCCAAGGCTACAATGAACTCTTGCACTCTGTCAAGCTCCCTCCACCACGGGGAATTAACATTATTATTATTATTGGTGAGAGGTCGAAGCACATGGCTGATTTCGCTGATGCAATAATGCAAGTATATTTGATTGCTATATCACCATCTGAATGAACATTTATTGTTTAAATGGCAATATAATTAGGCTGTGTCTCATGACTAAGAACTTGGTAGATTTGGTTGGATTCATATTATGACCTTCTCATCATGCTTGGCTGCAGTTGGCAAGCAGTGGATTATCGTCTGGCTTGGAACACGTTGATCCTGGCTCCCGAGTGGATACCCAAATATTTACACTGTAAGAATGAATGGGATTGGCTGAAATCGGGGGGTGTGCGTTTGACCGACTTTTCTGTTGTGTTCGTGCAGTTTCATATGGAGTAATGACAGATGTGTTGAACTGAACGAATAGTTATAGTTCTTAAAAAGCAGTGAAATAGAGATAAAGTGGATTTGATTATTATTCTCATTTTATTTCATTAATGTAGAAGGCAGAACACACCATGACACACCATTTTACTTCACGTCACTGTTTATTATTAGAAACTAGGTTAGCTATGGGCTGTAAAAAATTGACCAATCATATGCGATGTTTCAAATGGCCTCACCATCACACCACTAGGCCAGTGTAATTTATATTGAAGTATTCTCAGTGTCGGTATAAATGGAATCTAGGTCCTCAAAGGGTTGAATTCATCTGAATGAAATGAGCAAGGAATCTGGTTGTCGTCTATTTCTATATTTATTGTCATAACCGGTGAAATTGAAACGAATCTTTGGTCTTGATTTGTTTTGGCTTCCATCAGTTATCAGTGACATCTTCACTCCTGCAGGTCTGACCGAGTTTGCTTTTGTTTACCAAAACCAAAATAAAAACACACCTTGCTTCCTGTTGGAGACATTCACTTTTCTGTTTAGATAAATGTGACTTATTCTTAACTTTTGTCATTAAGGTTTGTGGTAAATTTATTGTCATTGAATTGTATTCCGATCTACTTAAGAACAACAAATCGTCTGTTAGAAAAGTTTTAATTTTACAATGAGTAAGCCTGCATATTATTTTATGATAAAGACCAACCAAGATTTGGTTCACATCATCTCTCTTGACATGTAGGGGGTGTGGGTGGATGCAGAGGAGAAATGTTTTGATGTTGAATTTTTAGAATAATATCTTGTTATGGCTTGGTTATAAGATCGCGGCCTTCTGGATAAAAGTGGGATAAGCCACAATCATCGCTTCATACCATTGTGGAGTCATAGGATGTTTGTTGTGAAGAGCCTGATCTGACTTTATGGGATACAAATCGATTTATATTGTACATTGCCAGCCTCATTTTGCTTTTAATGTTTTGAAAATATTTTTTAAAAGTTTGATTTATCCATCAACTTAATTTAGAGAATGATTTAGGCGTAGGTGTATGATACCTCCATTTATATGAATGAAAAATCCATTCATTGATGAGTAAATGATATAAGGACAAATATGATAAAAATATAAGCTAGACTTGAAATCCACAAAGTATTCAAGTATTGTGGCCAAAATGTCCCCTCTGTCTAAAACATTTCATATAGTTGAATATTCCAAAGGTTTTCTCTAGAATCATTGAGTTTGAGGAGTTAATAGTGCTCACAAGTGTCTATAAAAATCTAATGGGAAAACCTATGAGTTGTTTCTAAGGAATGAGTCTGTTGCATTTCCCTTTTAAATTAAGAACATTCTTACAAAAAAGGGTTGCTCCAGCTTTACTCAATTCTATCCCTACAAATCCTAGTTTGGAGATCCATTTTATACCATGAAGAGGGAGAAGAATTGTATCTTACCAAGCACCCACTTTAACCATCAGAAACTTGAATAAAAATCACATAAGACATAGAAAATGTATTTGTTAGGCTATTCTTAGAACAAACAAAAAAACTTGGAAAATGCAGTTAGAACAGAGTAGAACTGGGGTGATAAATGAATTTCAAGTTTTTTTTAATGATTTCTTCCTTTCTTCTTTTCTTCACAGATATTTTGCTGCAAAGTCTCTGCCAAGATGGCATTATTAAAGTGTCATGCTGGTTTTCGAGGGGTACAAAATCAATCATGTGCATTATTATGCACAACAAACTCCTCAAACTCTGACTGTGGTTGCAGTTGTCGCCAAGCAGGAACATTTTCGTCTACCATTTCTAAAGGTGCTTCAAATATCAGCAATGCACTCAAGAGACAAACCAGTAATACTCAAACTCACCATTCAAGCAATGACAATGTGTTAGAGAAACAGGATGGCAAAAATCTGAGATCAAAACTTCGCAGTTTTAAAGTGAAAATCAATAATTCCTACAAAATTGCAAACGTAAATAAATATATAACAGAAACCTCGCGCAAAATCATCAATTCTGGATTAAGTATAGGTGGGCGAAACAATTTAAAAAATGGTATCACTTCTCGAAAAGACAGTTATGTGGATGAATCTTCAGCGTATTCTTTGGAAAAAACAATCACAAAAATGAATCAAAGTGTTTTGTCATTTTACGATCCCACCTATGTTGACGAAACTGTATATAAAGCCAAATTTAGTGATCCCTCAGTTCATATCATTCCCCGCACAGAAATTCTTGATGATGACTTTGCCAATTCCCCTAGAGAAGCCCCTTCAAGCTCCAGGCTTTTGGCTCCTGATAGCGCTACTTCACTTGAGCGCAGGAAAAGTAAAGCTGAAGAAAGACGAGTGGAGAAGATATCCAGATTGTCTTTAGAATCCAGAACGAAAGCTCTTGTTCAAGGACTTGCAATGGCCTTCTCCACAATGTCCAGGCTATCACGTATGGAAGAGCTTAGTGAACACCTCATCACCCACCCTGAGTGTGTTTGGGACGCATCCAAAGTAAGTATAGTTTTTTACATGTCATGATCACAAGACAGCTCAGTCAAGAAATTAAAGCATCTGACCAAGTCTCATTGCAAAGCAAGTGTAGGAAAGGTTCACTTACTCTACCAAGCACTTCAGGTCTTGCTGTTCACCCAGCAGTGAATGGGTAGCTTTAGCTGTTCAGACTCTTGACAAAAATAAAATCAATGTGGAATGTAATGGGAATTTACCTGTAATGAGTAGAGATGCAGACTGGTTTGGGCTGATATGTTTTTCTTGTTTAGGACGTCTTTGACACCATTGACCTAGTGTTTTGGTTGCTGAATATTTTTTTCTCCTTTATGTCCTTAAACAGGAAAACGTTATGCCGCTCCTCTTGAATCTGGCGGCGTCAAGAGATAAGAACCTTAAAGGAATGGCAAACCAGTGCTTGAGCTTGATGGGATATGTAAAACCCTTGAAATCTCCCGGTATCCGGATTCTCTCAATTGATGGGGGAGGCACGAGGTAGGGGTAGGATGTTATTTGATTGGATAGCTGCTCCCATGTTGGATCATAAGGCTATGATTGTTCATCCATCAACAAAATTTTTTATACATAAAAATGGTATTATAAAAAGAATCAAATTAAATATTACACTGATGCAATTAGTCTACAAAAATATGCCTTTTCAGTTAGTTAAATTTTGTGTTCTTTGATATGTGTATTTTGTGGGAGTATATCCTTGCCGTCCAGCAATTTTTGAAAAATTTTTATTCGCAATACCACTATTATTTCCCTTTTGAGGATGTAACTAGCTTCATGCTGTAGGAATATCTTTTTTCGTTTTCCTCTATTTGACATTTTGTTATTGTATGTGTCAAAATAACAGTTTTTTTTTATTTCGCTCCTCCTGAAAAATAGTAATTTTAACATAATGCAGTTTTCCTTGATGGTGATGAATATATAATGTGGCTGCTTGCTTATTATTAACCTACCTATCAAATAATTATATTATTTCAATAGGAATCATCAGTATATAAAGAGAGAAGTGAGAGAGAGAGAGAGATTAGTATTCTTCCTCTTCTGATTAAGGATATATCTTTTCGTTTTATTTTGCTGAGATTAATGCATTCAAAGCTTATTGTAACACTTAAATTCCTGAACAAAACTGGGTAATATTGGTAATCAATTTACTCTCTAAGATAGCCATTTTCACACTGGAATGAAAAAAAAAAAGATTTTTTTGGAAGGTAATAAATTACTTCTTGTTGGTAATCCTTGTCTTAAATCTTTGATTTCATTACAGAGGGCTAGTTCCACTTGAATTTCTGAAAGCACTTGAAAAAGAGACAGGGAAGAGGACGCATGAACTGTTCGATTACGTATGTGGTGTGAGTACAGGCGCGCTCATGGCAGCTATCATATGCTTGTACAAAGTTTCACTCAACGAATGTGAAGAATTGTACAAACGCTTCTCCATCAAAACCTTTACCAGAAACAGAGTTGTGGGAACTACAAAACTTGTGTGGAATCACGGTTTTTACGACACTGAAGTTTGGGAGGAAATATTAAGGTAGGGGTGTTTGACATACTTTGACTATTCAATCAATGAGCTTTGTTTGCTGTGATGGGGGAGGGGGTGAGAGAGGAGAGGTTGTTGCCTCCAAAGCAAAGCCTGTTGGTTTTTCCATTCCCATGAATGGCTTGTTTCAAAGTTATCAGCAACCTAAAGACTTGAAAGCACTTACTCTTAAGTGTTCAAACAATGCATTGATTTTTGTTCTTAGTCTGTTATCATCATTTTTGGATAATATGATACCTTTGTTTTGAGAACTCAGAAACCTTTCACTAAGAAGAGAGAAAATACAATGAGAATCATAGGGGTTTCTCAAAAGAAGAAATCGCTTTTAATAGACCTATAACAATTACATAATGAAAGTGAAGTGAAAGTAAATGAGGGAGCTCAAAAAATTACTACTGAGGTTGGTTTGATCACAATTTTCAAAACTACTGAAATGTTTGATTACTTAATTACTTATTTTTCTTTTTTTTTTTCATCCTCAGGAAGGAAATGGGTCAAAGACCTTTTATAGAATTCTCCCGTGACTCTAATGTGCCCAAAATGTCTGTAGTGTCAGCTGTCATTACCCCATCCCGCATGACAAACCATCTATTCCGCACCTACAACATCCCCGCGGGCATGAAGTCCCAGTACATGGGCCACTGCAAGCATAGGATCTGGGAGGTGATCCGGGCTTCTTCTGCCGCCCCGGGCTACTTTGAACCTTTCACCTTAGGAGACGACGTGCATGAGGTGAGAGCTCAAGTTTTGGAATAAGAAGAAGAATGATGTTTTTGTATAGCCTCTTTTATTGGAGATTTAACACAGTGAGCTTTTTTTGTGGCTTGAATACTTAATACTTAAGCCATGAGCAACTGGCTTGAATAAATAGACTTAAAAAATATTTTTTAAATTTGAAAGAGAGGTACGAGGGTCACTTCACTATACAATATTCGAGTTGACAATGATATCAATGTAATAGTTTATATGGTGATACAAGCTTTTCGTTTGAAAGGTTACAATTGCTTTAGATGGAGACAATGTTATCAACAATCGGGGGAAACTCTGAGCTTTCCATCCATCTTTGATAGGAATCTAAGAAGTGGTAAATGGTAAAGTGCCTTACCTAAGGGTACTATGCCTACTACCCTAGATAATAGACAATAGGTCCACCACCAACCACTTGTTTCCCCCACCCCACTTTTTTCTTTTGTTTTTCTTCTGTCACCTGCCTCCCCCTCCATTGACATCTCCTTCTCCCTCCTCCCCACTTAATCCCCCCTCCAAGTTGTGTCGCCCCTCACTCATTAGTGTGCGTGAGAGTCATGTCACGCAGTGAATTTAAAATGGTCGCTAGACTAAATTCATTTGTCTCTAGGCCCTACTAAAATAGAAAATATAGATTTGTGAAGTTATCCCTATCTTAATCAATTTACAATTTCCCGTAGACAGTCCTCGGAGTGAGAGCTTTTATTCAACTTCTTATTTGTCAAAATCGGGTGTCTCTGGGCGGAGTCTGGTAACACACAGACAGATAGACAGACGGACAGTCGCAAAATTTATAAAAGATTAATTGTCATAAACCCCCCCCCCCCCCAAAACAGTTTGAAATTTGAGTATCTTTAAAGGTATTGTAGGAGTTGTGTTTTTAACTCTTTCCATACCAACTGATGCACACTGCGCCATCGTGACATCAGTTGCACACCAACTGACGCACACTGCGCCATACAGGTTTGTTCCATTTTATGGAAGCTCAAAGTTTTTAGAGTGACTAAATAAAAGTAACTTTTGTGTCTTCACAAAGAAGAGAGTCTTAGCTTTGTTTTGAAAGCATCTTGTGCCTGATTGAGAAATATTAGTAGTTTAAATGAGAAAAATAAGTCGAGATTCATTCTGTTTCCCGTCCGTTGCTATTAGAAGTTACAAAATGGCTCCAATGATTGAGTTGCGCCTAGTTTTCAATGCACAAATAGATATTATTTATCAATTTTAGTCGTGTGATAGGGTTTCTAGTCGAATCAATAATGATTATTCTGAGGTTAAAGCAAGTTTAGACAGTTCTGATGATGAAAGCTGTGTAGATTCATCTTTTTCATCATTGGCTCCCATTTCCTCGTTTTTATCGAAGTTCCGTGACCTTCCCCAACTCACATAATTGATCATATTTCTGTTCCAAATTGTTCTTTCTTCTTAAAATTTGGTATGCATGGTCATAAATAAATTTTGAATGGATTCTGCGAGGCTGAGAGTGTGTTGGTCTATGATATTGAAAATCTATCGATGTGTTTGATACGCATAGTGATGAAAAGTAGAGCACTTTTTTTTTACATACCATTCACACGTTTCAAATACTTATTTCTTTCCCCTAACTCTACTTCTAACTGCATTGACAAGATAGCCCATTTATTTCTCTTTAAAATGGTATATGATATGATACACTTTTTATCGAAACTCTTAATGAAAGGTGCATTTTTCATAGGGCACCATTGGGGTCTTACCGCACTCGGAAAACCCCACAGTGCAACCGGGAAAAACCCTTGGCATGGAAAGAGTTAACGGACCTCAGTTTTGCATTTCAATTATTTTTTTTTTCTTAACTCTTTGCCTATACCAATTTTTCTAAGTACTTATCACTTCCTGGGAGATTGTTTACCACCAAACAGACTTTGAGATAACAATCTTACTATGTCCCTTGCGCTGTAATGAGGGTTTTGACATAAGTCAAGTCAGGTCAGGTTGCTTCTGTTTCCAGTTTGTGGACAATCAACATGTTAGTTGACAAAAAAACAAGAACAAAAAAAGCATAAATTGGAACATACTAGTAAATGAGAGGATTATGATGGTGAAATTCTCTTCAAAACCTTTTTATATACACAAGTGTACTTCTCAACCACAAATTACGCAGACATTGAAATCAACAAACCTTGACATAAATGATTTGGAATTCAAAAGAAATAAAAATTTTAGTATAGAGAAGTTGTGGTGTTAAATATGAGCCCAAATTAAATTCTTAGTAATTAGGTCATCGTTTAAGTTTGAAGGTTAGTGCTAAAGACTTCTAATTTTTACAAATGATTTTTCTCTTCTTTTTTTTTTTTCAGGACGGTGGTATTTTGACCAATAACCCCACCGCATTGGGTATTCATGAGAGTAAGCTGTTATGGGAGAAGGAAAACTTCCACACTGTGGTGTCCCTGGGAACTGGAAGATTTGAGACCAAAGATGGAACACCAGCTAAACTGTCCCTCAAGAGAAGAATATCAACCATCGTTGATAGTGCTTGCGACACAGAAGGTAGGTCATTGTCTCTGTCCGTCTCTTTGTCTTTATTAAAGAGCTTCAACAGAGTGTACAACTTTCCAGGTCGCCCTAAAAAATATTGATAGAAATAAAGTAAAATAAACTCTGGTACAACCATTTATATAGTACCTATTCAGTGTCAACACCATCCTCAAAGCCCTTTACAAAACAATATCCCGGACGAACATATAACGCACATTATGATACAAACTGCCTGGTGAGGCAGAAATAATGCATCTTCAACCAGGGCGACCTCTGAGTTTTACATCAGTCAGCAATAGTTTTGATGATTTAACTCTGTACATTATTTGGAAAATAGTTTACAGGGTGAAGTATGGAGGCATTATGAATGAAATGGGATATATTTGATACCAAAGAAAAAGTGTTTATAGTATTTTCATATGATATAAAAAGTCATAGAATCTGCGTCTTTTTTTTCTTTTTTTTTTTTAACATTCTCTTTTTTCAGTAAAAATTATCTTTTGTAGATGAATGAATAAGCATATTTTTTATCATACTTTACTGAAGAAGTAATAGTAAAACTTTCTCTTATTCACAATTAACTGTCTTTGGGTTTGGTGTTTTCTTGCTCTTCAACTGAGTACTTTGTTATTAGTTTTTCCCCTTCCTTCCTAAAGCTTTCTTGATTTTTAGTTTAATAATAATATGCAACATTTACACAATGCATTTTCAAAATAACTAAATATCTAAATGTGCTTTACAGAATTTCTATCATCAACATCTACATTCGCTCTTCAACTTGCATACTTTATTAAGAATTTTATAGAGACACAATTGTACAAATTGATTAAAAAGCCACTTAAAATAAAAATAATCAACTGCACATATAATTTAACTCATGATGACATAAGACTCCTTTGGTCAATAAAGTTGGTTCCAGAAAAAATGTAAGTTTTCATGTATGATTTAAAAGACTAAAAGATACAGCTTCTCTAAATTTCTTGGGGCTGGGGAATTTATTCCACTTACTGGGGGCTGCGTGGTCAAAAGATTTTCATAAAAAAGTTTACATCTAATGATTTTGCTTTCAAAGGTTTACTTATTTTTTACTTAAATTATTTTTTCAGCTGTGCATCACACCCTTCAAGATCTTCTTCCACCGAACGTGTACTACCGGTTCAACCCTTACCTATCAGAAGAGTTCTATTTAGATGAAATAAGGGAAGATAAAATGGAGGTGATGCAGCACGATGCCAGATTGTACAACAGAAGAAATAAATACAAAATCGAAGCTGTAGCAGCAAGACTGGTTGAAAAGCGGAGACCGAGGCAAATTGCCTTCGATTGGATGAAAAATGTGGCAAGTTCCATTAATAAAAATCAATGAAAAGCAAACAAAAGTATGTTGTTATTGTTTTAGTTAAAATTCAGTTTCAAAAAGTTGAATGAACTGAAAAAGCTTCACATATCTTTTTTTTGTTGCTGTTGTCAAAGGCAGTTATATAAAGTTTTTCAAAATTTTGTTTGTTTGTTTGTTTGTTTGTTTCCAAACCACAAGTTGAATATTTAAAAGATCTGATACCATTGTAGAAGGTCTTTGATTCTCAGGTTTGAAAAATAGAATTGTGTGGGTACAGCTTCAGTTGTCTTTTACAGAAACAATCATGTCAGAAAATGAAAATTTAGACATGAGCTGCACACTAATTATTTACTTTTCACCAGAGGAATCAAATGCTCATCATTTTAAGCTTTTTGTTTCCCATTGATGGGTATCTGTTCTGGTACATTATTATTATTGTCTGAAAACCACATCGAGCTGGAAAGAACAAATCAAAGTGTAGCTCAGGCTATTGATTTACTTGTGCGGCTGTGTGTCTTATACGCTTGTTACCCTGATGGATGCGGTGTGTTGGCTATTGCAACAGAACAGTGTTTAATGAGCTTGTACTTCTTCTGCAAGTGCAAGTGGAATTAGCATTGACCCTATCTAAGGCAGAGACATTTACACACTAAAACTCAAACACATACGTGTGTTGTTTTCTCTCACGGCCATGAACTACTTGCTTTTTATCTATGCTTTTTTGTTGTTGTTATTTTTAAAGATAAACTAATTGAATGAGTCAAATATTGTTCCAGCTATGTATGTTGTTTCTCATTGAAGATTCTTCTTACTCTAACTTAACCAGCAAACCTGTGATGTAGAATATACAATTTTTGTGTGTGTGAAAAGGCAGAATTGACTTCTTAGTTTTGTTGACCAAACATTTGACCAATTCAAATAGTTTTGGTATGCCTTCATGATACAAATATACAGATCAAAAAGAAAGATGAGGGAGACAGAGGAGACTGTCCATGTCGAGCTTGTTATGTTGTGTGAAAGAAATAAAATTCAAATTTATCTTTATCCATTATGCAATCAATGTTCACACGGTGAAGCTTGAAGTTTTTATTTAGCTTGTAAATAATATGGTATGGTCAAAATGAGGAATCTAGTATCTTTTATTGTAAGTAGCTGAGGTCCCTTCACTTTGCACCCATAATTAGTGGAATGTAGTTTCATGACAGGGTATTTATCTTACTCAATTTTCTTCTTTAAAAAAAAAAAAGCAAACTTTTTACTCAGTCAAGTGACTATTTGTCCTTATTCAAACATTTCAAGGGATTTTATTGGCTGCGTGTCATCACTACGCATTACAGGGAAAACAGTTGAATAAAGGTAGAGATACAAATACAACAATTTAATCAGTCACCACCCAAATACTTTAGGTATGTAAGAAACTTTTTATTTGCTTACAACCCAAATTTTTTTTGCTTTTTGTCAGTCTGTTAAGCCAAATGTATCCATCAATGTGGATACGAATATTGCCAGGACTATCCATCCACTTCAGGTTATGTCATGTACAATTGTTACACATTTCATAGGAAGGGAAAAACATTGATTTCCAATTTACGTTTTATTATTATTATGTAGTGTTTCTGATACACTGTGAAAGGATTATTTTCAAGCATGGAAGAACAATTATTTATTTATTTATATAGCAATTTTGTGATGTTTGAAAGTCTAAGATCACAAGTTCGTTGAAGAGATTGCTAAAATTTCACTGCCCTTGATGTAAAAAGAAGCTATTCACCTTGACCTTTAACCTTGATGGGGTATTTTGAAAAAACAATACAAGTAATTTGTGCTCTGCTTTTTCAATGTCATGGATATATTCACCCTCTTAGTGGCCCCAAACCTTTTACTCCCATGATTTCCTCATAGCTGGAATTAAAGCCAAGAGGTAACATGAAAGTTCATTGGTGTCTCAGCAAGAACAAAACTCACAGTGTTCTGTTCATGAATCAACTGGTGAAGACATTTACCCCACCTTTGTCTTGATGGGTCTACTTCTGTTTCTATTTTTTAAGCTAGAACCGTCATCTTACTTTTTCTAGCAGTCTTTCCAGAGCTCTCTTTTCCATATGCACGCACTGCTATTTTGTGTTCTGTTAGATGGGTCTTGGCTCTGCCTGTTGTACTTTTGTCTGTGCATTTATTTGACCTTATTTGTGGGGAGAGGATATTTTTATCCTTGTAAATCGTCTCTCTGTTAAAATATCTCTAGCATGGTTAAAGCCTTTCTGCTCTTTTAACTGATCTATACTATCATCTTACTTTCCTCTTGGGGGCCTCTATGACCGAAGTGTGTTATGGTACCCTAAAACCAACCACAAACAATCAAAACAATTCCTCTTAGCCCAGGATTAAAATATTTTTGGTGTGATTTTCATGAATTTCAAAATTCTCATTCATGGCTCATCAGGCTAGAGGGTTAATTTAAACTTGTTATATTGTCATGAATATTTTCTTCCCATTTCAATTAACTTATTACTTCTAGTCTACTGATCATGTATTTGATGCAATCAAAAGAAGATTGTGTTTAAAGTGTTGTCATTTTTGCTCCTACACTCGCCATAAGACAGAAAATACTGCCATTTACATTAAATGAGAATGTATATAAATAAAACACTGACAAATCTTTCTTGTGTTTTTCTTTTTCATTTATTGTAGCTTCAATGTATCAGAAAAGAAAATAGTATAAGCACAATGCCGAGGTGAGTCAAGGCCATAGAAAGAAAGGAAAAAAAAACTCAGGAAGTCATCAGAGGAGGGAATCGAACCCAGAACCTGCCATGGCACCTATTCACCTGGCCACTGCCAGGACAGTGGGCCTACCAACTGAGCCATTCGCCACTCTAGAGTGCGAGCCAGCTGTGCTGGGCACCTCCAGCTTTTTTCACTCCTGCAAAGCCCTGACTGTTGGCATGCCGCACACAGACTTTGGTGCTGGTGCGAACGCATGGCCAGAGAGGTCACAGTCATGTTCATGGACAGCGCCATAGGGCCAACACCCCTTTTATGCCTACCATTCATTCGAATTAGTAAGAATAAAGAACGATGGAAAAATCAAGATTTGGGCGAGTATGGTGAATTATAAATTATTATGCAAACAACTTTTGGTAAGAAGATGATTGACCCGGGGGGACTTGTTAGTGAGTGGTAGTGGGGAGAGGTTAACAAACCTTGATTGAGCTTTTCTGCTCGCTGTCTGCTGATGGTAGTAGTTGATGTCTAAATCTATCAAAGGCATTGTTAAAAATTCAAGCGCTGCTGGTAAGAAAATTAAGACTGTCATGGTGATATTTTACAAGGCTGTATTTATGAAGAACATTCCCGTGTTGAATCGCCATGCTCAATCAAAGATCCCTTTTTCTCCTAACAAAAATACACAATGGCCATCACTCATGACTGCATAATGGTACAGGAAGACCCAGAATCTTTAAACCCCCTTTGTATACAAAAGTACTCAGTACGTTTAACTTGTGACCCTGCAGTCATGTACCAAAAGGCAT
>JBCIKM010154283.1:0-13493 GCA_039654465.1 Melibe viridis | reverse complement strand
AAGTTAACATTGAGATCTAATTATATGAATTGAAATGCAGGTACGTGTGATGCTTTTAGGGGCTAAATAAAGAAATCTTTGCTCTTGCTCCAATGATAATTACACAATTCCTCTTAAAGAAATCGTTGCTCTTTCTCCAATGATAATTACACAATTCCTCTTAAATTTGTCACTAAATATCATTTCTTTATATTCTACAATCAGCTGAGATTGAACAACGCTACAATATAAAAAACTGAGTTGGGATTGATGAAACTAATTTAAAAAGTATATTTCTTTTCATCCATTGATTTAAGTTGTGTAGAGTTGACTTCTCGGTAGCTTCATTTGTTGTGTCAATCGATAACTGACTATTTGAACTGCACAATGAATGAAGACTTGACTAGGAGTTTAGAGCTATCTTGTTTTGAGCCTACTATCAAGTACAGAGTTTTTACCAGCGTAAAACAATGGAATTGTTATGTCTTTCGGAAAAAATAGCTAGAAAAAACATAACAAGATGTTTCTTTACAAAACTTTTAGACTTTATTCAAGAGGCACTCAACAAATTCGTCTTTGGAGGTCGCCATTTAGAACATAAAAAAGTTGTTGGCTTGCGTTCTAAACAACTTTGCGATGTAAACAGTCAGATTAATTGATATTTTGTATGCTAAAAGATGTTGAACTGAAGACAAAATTTATTTTGGTGGTCTTTTGCTCTCAATCCTCAGTAAAATATCGATGTGCAAGAAAAAATCATAGGAAACTTGAGACAAATCGCATTGAGAGGGTGCATTCAGTTACAAGCCTGAGCAAGGGAAACCTAATAAAGGGATTTCTGTGCACTTGGTCTATTTTTAGAGCTGAGGGAATTTTTGAAAGATTGGTATGTCATTGTTATTTTATTTTGACACTTTTAAACCACGTTTTTGACAAACCATGCTATCTTAGAAATTTTGCAAGAGGAGAAACCCAAGAAAATTATGAATAAAAAAGATCAGTTTACGAGTTATTCAAGACTCTCCTGGGTCTTGCACACACATAAACAGTTATACTCAGTTGAACTGACTAAAAATATTATATATTTCTTGTTCTCTTGTATTTTAGTGTATGTTTGTGGCGGTGATTTCATTGCTTCTGGAGAAGAGGGCTACATTTCATCACCAAACTATCCAAGAAACCACCCGAATCTCCTGAACTGCTCATGGTCTCTCAACTCTCAGAATGGATTGCATGTCAGGCTTATCTTTATGGTCCTCAAGACTGAGTATTACGATGACGTTGTCTCCGTGAGCAGTCTTATACTTTTATTCTTCTTTTCTATTCCTCATCTATGCATAAAAAAAAAAAAAATTAAATTAAAAATCATGCAGAGTGCTAACTGTTCCAATACTTAAAATTCAATTATTCTGATCCCTTCTGTACTCTTCATCTCCCTTTTTTTGTCTCCCTCCTAATATAAAATTAAAAGAAGGTTATAATAATATCCTATGCTCTTTTTTTTTTTTTTGCTCCATGATCAATTTTTCATCAAAATATTTACAAGGCTATCAATCCCTTCCCCCCCTAATCTCACTCTCACCTTTCTCAGTTAACACTGATTTCCTTTGAAATGGATTGGATGTATAATAGTTCTTGTTGGCAAGTTGGCAATTTATTCAATGTAATTCAAAGTTTTTGCGATTTTGTTTACAGGTAAAACAAAAGACAACTTGCTAAAAATGAATGAATCAATTAAAAAAAACAAACAAACAAAAACAAGCATAACAAGTAAAACAAGAATATTGCATAGCATAGACACATGAGTTGTATTTGTATTCAGGTTTTTATTTCATGTTTTACAAGTGCTTAGTATCACCACCATTGGGAGCGCAGACAAAAACAAGCCGATATAAGAATTCCTCCCAATGTACCCAAACTGTATTATCAGTCATCATAACTACTGCTTTGACTCACCTTGGCACTGTGCTTATATTTTCTGTTTATTTTCATGTGGAATCACATATGGTTTTTTTAACTGCCAGCCATCTTATTTTGACAAGCAGTGGAAAACCAATAATAAAACTGGACTAAAATGTAGAATAAAAATTATCAGATCTGAAGATGTAACACATGAAACAAATAAAATGTAACACACTCAACAGACTCCAAAGTATAAAATCCCACCTAAAAATAGTTGTTTTTTTCTTTCAAATTCAAATTCTACCATCTATTACCCCTTTTCAGCACTGTATAAATAAAGCAAAGGCAATGGCCCATTAACTTTGAAGGAAATCAAATTAATTTAAAGACCAAATGAGATAGCTATTTTCTGCTATTTTCTCCATGTAACACATGTAACAGGGACTTAAGCACTATGTCGAAAAAGATGAAGATGGAGAGCTCGGATTAAATATCAAGAAGAAAAAAGATCATTCAAACTTCTTTCATGAAAAAGGTTAATTGCCTGAAATTTACAGTTTAGAATTGGTGGAGGAGAAATACAAAACAAAAAACTGTCCCCAAATGTAACACACATAACATGGAATAGGCCAATAAAAAGATGGAGCCGTGGCAGGTCCTGGGTTTGATTCCCTCCTCCTCCAACTTCATATTTTTTTTCCTTTCCCTCTATGGTTTTAACTCACCTCGGCACCTCGGCACTGTGCCTATACTATTTTGTCTATTTTCATCTTTATCCACGAGGGAAATTGGCCTTAGATACACTGCCATAAAAAAGCTGTTTACAATGAACACAAGTGGAGATACAGGAGAACATGAATGATATAAGAGATCAATTTTCCAATTAAAAATGTTGCTACCAAAAGTTAAAAAAGGCATTTTTATAAGCTGATGGCAGAATAGTTGTATCCACCTTTTAGCCAAAAGGCCTGTTTGTCAGAAGACACATTGGTCAGAAAGTCATTAAAAATAGAGTGTCAAATAAAGGGTTTTAAGATATTTCATTCCTTGAGGCAGTTTGGTACGCAGTGCATTTTAGATTAAGTTTTCAATTAATGGTTTTAAAATGTTGTTATGCTATTGAAATAATATGAGTGATCAATGAAGAATTTCATTTCCTTGTTTTGGTCTAGACAGTTAATAACAAATCTCAATGATAGGAAAAGAGGGGGTTAAACAATATTGTTTAAGGTATCTACCTATTTATTTTGTTATCCTTTTCTTATATTTTCAAAGGTTTACGACTACACCGAGGATGGATCAAGAAACCTGCTGGCTGAGATAAGTGGTAACTACAATTACTCACTGGTTGGGTCTTACGTATCATCTTCATCTAGACTTGATGTTGTCTTCACAACAAACAGTGTTTTTGTTTCTCCTGGATTCAATGCTACCTTTGTTGAATCAGATCCTTCAGGTGAGTTTGAAATCAAACTTATCACTGAATATAAAAGAATAAACCTCATCTTGTTCTATGTAAAGGAAAAGCAAGGGAACTTGTGGACACTATGAAGGGAATTAGGTTTTACAATTCACATGTAAAACTTTTGTTGCAAGATTTTTCTTTTTAATTATTAATTCAAAGGTTTTGAGCCATAAAAATATGACTTAGAATTCAAACTTAAATGATATTATAAAATTGGAATGCTGAAATATGACATTTAGAAGGAAAACAAAATTAATCAGGTTGGGGGGTTGGGGGGAACAAAAACAAAACAAAAAACAAATGGCCCCCATTGCCTGGCCATTGCCAGGACAGCAGGCCCACCAACTAAGCCATCAGCTTAATGGTTTTAAGCTCAGCAATAAACCTGAGTTGCTGACAGCAACTTCAAAAAAAACAAAAAGAAAAAAAAAAAAACAGGCTCTTATATTGTCATCTATTTCCTGTGCCAGCTCTTACTCTATTCTTTATAAGAATTGCTCTGTGGAAGCTTCCATACTTGTTGCTTTTTCTTTCCATATCCAGATTCCAGCAGCCTCTATTCTACAATAGATATGATATAAGCTTCTTGGTACCCTAAAGCATAATATAAGAACCCTATTTGCTGATTTTTAAAAAAATCACATTTAAATATCTTCAAGCTCTGATTCTCAAACAAATATAAATAAGGGCATCAAAGCAACAGAAGTCTTTGAATCCATGACTTTTGTATGTATATATAGACAGACATAGAGACAGACAGACAGACTGACAGACAGAAATCTCATCCATTGAAATAGCAATAGTGCTCTATGGTCCCACATTATTGTCACAAATACACGTGCGTCAGTCACAGGGGACAGTGCGAGCACCTGTGCTTTCAATTCACAGATCTAACATTATAATTACCTCTGGCATTATAAAAATTATTAGTAATAGTAGTTGAATACATAGTTTGTTTTGATTGAATTTGCATACAAGACATCAATGGCTTCCTTCAACGGTAATGATTACAATTTTTAAAGTTAATTTTAAAAAGTTTTGAGAAATAATTTAAACAAAACGTAGCTGCTAAATTATGTGATGTATAGATAACAACTATTTGCATATGTGATCAATTTATTCACTTGAGGTCAAGAAAAAATGATAATTTAAACCCCTTCTTAGTTTCTACTACTAGAAATACACTTTGAAGACAAGAATGGACAGATGAATGTTACTTTAATGTAACTATTTGTAATGATTGCTAGAGATCCCATGGGAAAAGCAATGCATCTCCTTTCAAATAAACACTCACATCATGAGTGTCAAAACAATGTTGCCATTTAACAAGGCATGAGAAAATATTTTTAGAAATGAAATAGATTGTATGCAATTTTTGAAAGGCATCTAATTATTAACTAATTCACTATGTTTTGCTAATAAATCAGCCCATTCTTCTTGCATTCTAGATGTTTATTCAATACATCGGATATAATTCTATGGTTTGTCACTGTTTTTCTCTGTAAATCATGTAAACTGAAGTCTGCTCAGGAGACAAAACTGACTCTTTTTCCCTGTGACCCTGTGAAGGGAATCGGTGAATGCAAAAGGCATCAGAGATATAAGTTTTTTTGTGTTTTTCTCAAAACCTGAGTTTTGGACATAAGTTGCCTTCGGGGGGGGTGGGGGGGGGATAGAAAAGCCATGTCCCCTACATGATTTGCTCAGCATTGAATTTTTATTGTTGTTTGTTTTGTTGTTTTCTTTATTTTTAGAATAGAGCCAATGCTGATACCTTGTGAGTTTGCATTAAATGTTGTGGTATTAAATAGACTGACAATTCATGTCGCATGGAAACTCAATCGTGAAATCACTAAAATATGAACCAATTCAATCAAAACTTTTTCCCTTCTATTTCAGCGTCTGTTTGTGGTGGTGATTTTAATGCAACCAGTGAAGAAGGCAACATCACTTCACCACACTACCCAAGCAATTACGATAACCTCCTGAACTGCACGTGGACTATCACGTCCCAGAATGGATATCCCATCAGGCTTATCTTCCTGGACTTTGAAACTGAAAGAAACCGTGACACCTTTGATGTTAGCAATGTTATTTCATTCTTCTTTTCTTTCCTTCAGAACTTCCTGTTTATACTCATTTATGGCTATTCTTCAGTCCGTTTTTGTTCTGACTTCCTCCATTCTGGTTCATGGATGTCCCCAGTGGGCACTTCTACTTCTGTTTCTCTCCTTTTACAATGAAGCTATCGTTTTGCTTTTTCCCCTTTTTTTGGTGTCCTGTTTTGTTGTCTCTTTTGCTTTATTTTTTGTTGTTGTTGTTGTTGTTGTTGTTGTTGTTGTTGTAGAGGGGGGGGGTTGTATGTTTCTTTTTGTTTTGGTTAATATCACTGTTTTGTTGGTTTGATTGGCAAGTTTTGTTGTTGTTTAGTTGTGGGGGTTATTTTTAAGAGGGTTGTTTTGTTGTTTTTTTGTTGTTGTTGTTTTGTTATTGTTTTTGTTTTTTTTTGTTTTTGTTTTGGGGGGGGGGGGGGTATTCTTGTCTTTTTGTTTTGTTTTAGGTTATTTTTTATGTAGGAACTCCAGATATGGCTAAAATTCTACTGACTCTTATGACAGGAGGAGACATCAAAACTTTGTTCCTGAAATTTCCCATATTGATCATAACCAGTTAACATGATAACAGACTATGCAGCAGAGAGGTACGGTGTTCGCCTCTTAAGCTAAAGGTCCTGGGTTTGTGCCCATGAGCTGTGAAAATTTTTCCGGTTAAATCTGGTCTGTTGGAACTCCCTGGTGGCATAGAGGTAGAGAAACCTCTCAAATTGAAAGGTCACAGGTTCGAGTCCGGTGAAAAGGAAAATTGACGAGCTTTTTTTCTGGTCGGAAGCCACTCAATGGTCCTTTGGGATCTAGCACCTAGTCTTATCGGAGATGGACAATAGTCTAGAAAGTCTTATGTGTACATTAAAGAACCCTTGGCAGTTGAAAAGAGTAGTTTGCAAGGCTACTTCCATGCAAAATTCCAAAATAATCCCTAAACGAGCAGGGAGGCTTAGCTGGTTAGGCATTGGAGTGCTATGCTGTAGAATGTGGGTTCTATTCTTGCCGGTGCCATCATATTGTGTTTTTGGGTTAGGCAATTTACCAAACGTACCTCATCCTATTGGAGATAGATGTAATGCTCGTAATTTCTCCCTGTTTGTTGATAATGTTGTCTCTCTGTCCAAAAAATTATATCACACCTCACAGATGACTTGTCTCGTCATAGATGTTTTTGTTCATTATCTGCCTGGGATGTAATAGAATTGTAAAATACATAGAACACCTTGGTGGATATGTTTATCATCTATTATTGTTAATAACTTGACAAATAACGGAATACAGTGGAGCGCTTTTCATAAGAAGTGGTCATTATTAGACCCTTTATGTATCTATTTCATTAAAATTTAACAAAATATTTTTAAAAAAATTTTTTTTTACAATTTTGCTGCAATATTAAGGATAAAGATATTACAAAAGTTCCCTTCATATTTCATTTCCTCATGCCACATCAATTATATTAAAGAGATGAAAATAGTACTTTTACCACTGTAGTAAAGTTATTCAGTTTCATTTCATACCCATGTAGTTTTAGCCACATCTTTTAAGAGTGTATTTCTTAGTTCATTCAACTAAGAAAGGAGTTTAGCGTCCTTGAATTTGAAAAAAAAAAATCATGAAGAGTTCAGCATTTTTTTTTTTTAAATGTTTGCTACTTCTGGACATAAATACCACGCAAAAGGCAATTCCTAAATATTCAATCTTGATTGAACACATATAGGACAGAACATTGTGCAACAAAGAAGAAATCAATACAATTATTGATCCCAGCTTCACAGACCCATTCTATGACCAAACGTTGGAATCTTTGTGTGCAGCAGGTTTGACTCAATGAGTTAGAAATATTGTGGTAACGCTGCATGCAGGGAGTTACTAAAAGTTATCAAGATTTTTAAAATGCCAAATATGGATAGCTCAAATTTATGATTTATTGTTATTGATGCTGTCTCATTAACAACCTCTGCCGTTAATCACACCGGCAGGGATTAATATACTTTTGTGGGCATGGGGGTCTGTCTGATGCTTTACCCACTGATAAAAGATAACATTGCATTGGACAAGGGGCTATTTTATTAATTTAATCTCAACAGTTCCTTTTTTTTTATCCCCCCTGTCTTTCTCTCAATGAAACAGATATACGACAACACACTGAATGGATCAAGAAAACTGGTTGCTACGTTCAGTGGTTCTTATGGTTCATCTATTGGCTCATATCGATCAACTTCATCAATAATCGATATCGTTTTCAAAACCAATAGCTTAATTGTTTCAACTGGATTCCACATAGCCTTTATAGAATCCGATCCATCATGTGAGTACCTAGAAAATAGACCTTATAACATATTGGGTGAGGCAAAACAAAATTTTTAAAAATCTAAAAGTAACGCTAAACTTGAAAGGCCTAAAACTCATCAATGTTGTATTCTCTTCACTTGCTTCTTTGAAAGTTTACATTATTATGTAAATCCAATTCTTCTTTATGCGTAATTAGATCTCAGTTGAATAGAATTTTTGGTTATTGAGTTATGCTTCTTTGAATTTTGGCGAGGTTTTTTGTTTTTTGTTTTTTTTTCTCACAGGATATAATTATTCACTCATTTTGTTTTGATTAAAGTTACCTGTCAGTCTCCATTTTCTTTTAAGTTTGATTAAATGCTTCAAAAGAAAATAATGTAATATGTAATATTATGTAATTGTTATTTACTGTATACCTGCTGCCAGACTTTATATTTGAGCTATTTTACATATTTTCTTTTTTCTTTTTTTATAATTATTTTTAAGTCTTAGAGTTTGACTTACAACAATCATCATTTATTTACTACTGTTCAAAGTTCTCTTTATTTGACCAAAGAATCATCATTATATATATATATATATATATATATCAAAGACTACTATAGTCTAAAAATAGTCCTTGATATCTATAGAAAAGATATTGTTGGGGTTTTTTTTGTGTTTTTTTATTTTTTTTTTATAAAATGAAAATCAAACTATTCTGCATCAGTCTTTACTTATTATCTTGTATAGAATGTTTTCAAAACTCATAATTAAAGCATCTACATTACTCGTTTAAGCTAAACAAATGTAATTTATTATATGAAATAGTCAGTTAACAGATGCTTTCCACAGTCTCTTTAATTTTTTGTTTTTTCTTGAATTTCAGCATATGGTTGCGGTGGCAATCTAACTGCAACCGAGATAGAAGGTAGTTTATCATCACCAAACTACCCAAGTGATTATGATCATGGCTTGGAGTGCACATGGACCATTACATCTGAGACTGGCATCCTGCTCCTCTTTTCTAACTTCAGCACCTCATCCTTTGACTTTGTCTCTGTAAGCAATGCTTCTGATGAATAATAGAACATTCCGAATTCATGATATGTAGGCCTATGTGTTGTCTACTTTTTTCATTCTGGTACAAAGAATTTGCCCAAATCACTGTTTTCATCCTTTCCTTTTGTTTTTTTGTTTTTTAATTTAATTTTCAACATTTATTTTTGAATAGTACCCATATACTGTGTTGGCCATACCTTAACTCTTTTTCTGCCAACTATCAATATATTGGTAGCTTAGTATGACCCTCTATGGCAACTACCGATACATCTGTACACAAGACCCTTCACAGCATTCATGCCTTAATCCTCATTTTTATGTTGTAATTTTAACTCCAGTTAAAAAGTTTGACTTGCTTTTACAAAATATTTCCTTTATTTCAAAGATGCTTTTTGTATCAATTATTGTTTTCATTTCTGTGAAACTGTAAACAACAAATTTAGAGCTTGTTCATTAAACACAACTCTTTAAAGAGCAGAGATAGATTGATAATTCTCTTTTCAGTTGGACTCATTATTTGATTTTTACACTTGTAAACTGTTTCTACCGAGAAATTCCAAATCAAAAAGCATCTTTGAAAAGGGCATTGAATGAGGTTTGAATTGTTCAAACTTTTTCTTGTATCAGGAAAAGGTAGAAAAGATATTGTTGTTTTACTGAGGATCAAATGCAAAAAAAAAAGTGTAAGGCCATGGCCATTTCTCATGTGAGAGCCCTTGAAATACAAAATGAGTTCTCTATTAATATACTGCATTCATTCATCTTTCATAATATGTGAGGTTGTAAACACTTCCTTGGTCATCTTCTGCTTCAAATTTTGGTTTTGCTCTTGGCACTCTTTTGTTACAAAAACTCCACTTTGCCACATAATCGTGACACTGAGAGGGTTAAGGTCTCGTTTTGGATCCTTTTATATTATCAGAAATTGAATCATGTGTCAAAGCAATCATTATGATATTGTTTATTGTTATTATTATCATCATCATCATCATAATCATCATCATCATCGTTGTTATTATTATTATTATTATTATTATTATTATTATCATTGTTGTAGTTGCTGTTGTTATCACTATCATTATTATTTTATAATTATAATATTATTATTGATTGCCACTGAAATTTTGGTGTGTCATAATGTGAAGAAAGCTGTTGGTCACTTTATTTTCCTAGGTATATAACGTCTTCTCAAATGGGACACGAGCTCTCCTATCTCAGATGAATGGTGAAATTGGTTCTTCTGGAGGTCATCACCGATCAGCTTCATCTAGATTTGATGTTGTCTTTACCACATCCCCAATGCATGGCACTTCTACCGGATTTTATGCAACCTTCATTGAATCACATCCTTCATGTGAGTATAAAGCATCCTTTCCTTTGCCATATAGTTTGAAACCGTTTTTACCCTTGTAATGCTGAATGAATGTAGCCACAGAGAGAGTATCTGTATGGAACCTTTATAAACTGGTATGGAATTTAGGGCAGAGATTATGCCAGGAAAGTAAAAAGCAGTGCCGTGCCTCATTACCTTTGTTAGATTAGCAGTAGCCATTAGCATTTTATACCATTTCCGCAGTATCAAATGACGAGGATTGCTTTTGAATTTTTCTTTTTGCAACTCAATCTCATTTTATTTTGTAGTGGCATTTTCTTTCTTAACTCATGCCAAATTTTTTTGGGCTCTACACCAGAGGCAATTGCAGTGTGAGAAAAACGCAAATGTACTACTGAGAAAAGTAATGCTGCCATTTTGATAGAAGTTTCAATTGTGTCATATTACACATCAAATGAAAGAGCATACAATAAAAAATAAATACAGATAAAAATATCAGCTGTTTAGTTCAAGCAACTGCTATAAAACTTAGTAAAAAGAAGGAAACAATTTGAAACCAGCCAAAATTCAAGTTAACCTCAATGTGCCTGCTTGAAAGCTTAACAACATGCACAAAACTGTAATAATCCAAAGTTTCAGAATGTTTTCAAGTTTTAAAAAAAACAAACTTTACAGCATAAAAAATGATGGGTTTTTAGCAAAGTTACATTCATTTCAGTAAAACGTAATCACTTCATTGTTTACACCAATTAAGACATAAATAAAGTTTCAGACCCAAAATGAACTTTTACACCTCAAAATATAAAAAAAACAAGTCTTGTTTTGCTTTTGTTTCCTTTAATAGAGGAATTTTTTCCCCGTTTGCTAGGAAATTTTTTTCAGCTGCTCAGAGAAATGAGAGTACCTTCAATATAATTGTTTTTATGGCTTGTTTATATCTATGAAATGACCTTTGTAATCAATATATTCATAAAAGTGCTGGGATTTCTCGCCCAAATCATTACCAGGGTGCCCATGGTAGAGGTGAAATTTTGTCAATTCTTTTTTTTTTGTTTGTTTGTTGGTGGGGGGGGGAGGGGGCTTTTTTGTTCTCTTTCTTTTTCTTTTTGGTCTGTTTTGAGTTATTACAACAAATAAAACGAAAATGAAGTAAAGAAACAAGGATAATTAGCTACAATGAAACAAAAACTTTAACTGAGATTCCTTAATAAAGTCCTTTATCTGTTGATTCTAAAATTGAATCAAATATGTGCTAACAAATATAACAAAAAAATCTATTCAGCAACTGAAAAATAAAGGAGGAAAATCTTTTGAGAAAATGGCATGGAAATCAAAATTATATTACTTTTGATTTTTGTTCAAAAATATTAAATTTGTCAAAGGTGCTTTCCTACAAGCAGCTTCTTTTTGGCAAGATGAGCTCGCCGGCCTTGGAAAATATTCTCTCTGACAGAACACTTGTTGCAGGATTGTGGAGATTTTCTTGGCCTCTTTGCCTCTTTGCTCAAGCCAGGGAACAATAATTCATGCTCTCTCCACCACTCATGCGATTTTATTTCGGTTCTCTTCGCAACTGGAATTTCGAAATATCTTATCATCTCAATGGTTGGACCTGTCAAGATGGGAGCGTTATTTTTCCTTGCTTCCTCAACTTATTTATCAAACTTATCGCAAGGGCATCTAGTTTTTGTCTGGTTCTGGTGATTCTGGATCAGGTTGTGCCTCAGCTTCCGGTGTTGACAGTTGATACTCATTGTTTTGCAGATGTATTCTCACATTTCCACTCATACAGGTTTCTGTCCTCGTGGTTGACCCTTCAATAAAAGTGATGAGTTTCAAGCATGGATCAAGGAGTGTTCCTGCAGATGTATAGTAAGAATCCCTCAAATTGATGAAGTGCTGTCAAAGCTCACCTGCAGTTGATTGACCAGTGGAAAGTTTTCTGATGGCAATTTTGATAAATGCATGTGCAGCATATTCACAATTGGAATCACCTTTGACAAGTCTATCATTGCCTCTCCAAATGATTCAAGCTTCTCCACTGCCTTCTTCATAGGAGTACACCATCATCTGAAACACACAACTCTGCTTTTGACAACAAGCAAAGAGTAGCTGTCATGGGATATAGGGCTGCTCAGCATATCGACGAAATATGCTCATCATGGAGTACCACCTTGTCTTGACATCAATCATGAGCTTCTGCTCAGTGCCACTGTAATGCATTTGGGCTTCCTGCAGCTTATCTGAGGCTTCGGCACTGTGGCAAAAATGAGAAACAATTGCCTTCACCAATTTGACAAGTTTTGTCACATTTGCTGACTTTTTCAACTAGTCCTTAACAATCAAATTCAGAGTGTGTGCAAAGCGAGGAACATGTTGGACATGAAGAAGTTCAGCAGCACTTTGCACCATTGTCCATTAAAAGGATTGATACCTTGTGCTTGAAATATATATAGATAGTTAGTCCAAAATTGGAATTCGTCACAGATATTGATAGAGTGCTCTACTGTTCGGGAGGGTGTATAAGAATAAATCAAGACAAGATTTTCACTTGTACATTTGGATTTCTTCACGACAGATCTGTTTCATGGTGTTTGTGCCTACTCTTCAGGTATACTGACGGTGCTTGGTGTGTGTTTTTGGTCCCCTGCTATTCTGTGGGTTGATGTTTTGGTGGTTTTAGAGGAGGTATTTGTATCTGTGCCAAAAGGTGCCGAACAGTTCATCCTGCTTATTAAAGTGGCAAGTTAGGAGTGTTGCATAATGAGGTACTTTTCCTCTGTGCATTGGTTGTGATGTTTTTGTGTTTGGTTTGTATATTCCATATCCGACCAGTAGCTATTGACTTCCCACATTATTACATTTCACTTTGTTTTCATGTATTTCAGCGAATTTTGTTTGTGGCGGAAACTTAACAGCATCCATGGAAGAAGACAGTTTCTCATCACCAAACTACCCAGGCAATTATGAAAATGGCATTGAGTGCACATGGACCATCATGTCAGAGACCGGCATCCTGCTCCTATTCTTTGATTTTGACAGCAGTGATGACATTGTTGATGTAAGCAGATAAATGTGTGGCTACACAATTTCCTTTTTATTTTAGTAGTTTTTATGCTTTGTTCTGAAATGTCACTTTTGTACAATCTTATCATGCCTTTTGGTATATTCATTTCACCATTGCTCACCAAAAAAAGAGCTTTCTATATGGCATTCAAAGAGGATTTCAGGATGTCCTTTCATATCCCAGTGGACTGCCAGAGCAGAGGACGAGGGCAAAAACAAGGCATAGATTTACAGACCTCTCCATGTTCCCTGCCTTGGCGTGGTGGAGAGGCTTGTGCGGCCTGATGATTTTAAAGGCTATGCCATAGGT
>JBCIKM010154172.1:0-10141 GCA_039654465.1 Melibe viridis | reverse complement strand
ATGTGGCCACTTCTCTTTTGAAGGGATGTGGCCACTTCTCTTTTGAAGGGATGTGGCCACTTCTCTTTTGAAGGGATGTGGCCACTTCTCTTTTGAAGGGATCTGGCCACTTCTCTTTTGAAGGGATGTGGCTACTTCTTTTGTCCTTCTAAGTCACCTTTTTGCTTGTTTACTTATTATCATACTGAATTTTGCTATTTTTGTCTTGTTTATAAGTTTGACTTTTTTTCACAAATTAAAGTACTGCAATCTTTTTTGGCTAGTTTTTTCTATCAATCAGCCAAATCATTCCTTCTCCTCGTATCCATACCACATGTTGTGACTACAGCTGTTGACAAAATTTTTATTCTCTCATCAGGAAAGACGGTTTGCCACAATGAGGATTCGTTTCCCAATTCTCTTGTCATTTATTTTTGGGTTTCTTTTTTTTTTTGTAGTCTGTTAAAGTGTTTTATTAGTTAAATATTAACCAGCTGAACTATCCTTTAAGCAAGTCTTATTTTGATAAATTGTGTTGACCTTCTTAGGAGCTAAATAGACTCTAAGTGGATGTCTACATCAAGCTTGGATCTTGTCTGGAGGAGGCACATTGCAATTTTCACAGATAAAATGCCAAAGAATGCTGCTCATGGTCCGGTTGAGTGAATTTCAATTGTGAACAAAATGGGATGAGAATTTTCTAACATCGTAATTCTCGAGTATATTTGAATTTTAGTCATTTTAAAAGTTTTAAACTTTGGCATGTGATGAGTTCTAGTTGTGATGTGTTTTTGTCGAGTGAATGAAAAGACCAGAAACGACATGGACTAAAAACTGTTTTCAGGATTTGTGGCATTGAGTCTTTTGATGCATAGCATGTTGTACCGTCACAGCCATGACAGCCAAAGAAGGTTCAACGTTGTTTGATTCGCTAAAGACTCATTTGCTGTAGAATTGGCAGCTCTGCTGTGAGAAGTAGCTTCAAAACAAGAGAGCATTGACGTTGTGTGAATACTGAACTTCCCTTGTGGTCCACTGTGCCATTATTGAATAACTGGAATATCTTAAAAGTTTTCAAACAAAGAATTTGAATCATAACTAAAAATTGAAGCTGCAAGGGGTAAATCAATACGTTGGGATTTTTTTTTCCAGATAAATAGATTTTGTACTTGCTAGTACCGATCTTTCTCTCTCTCTTTTTTTTTTTTCAATTCTCACTCATATTCATTCCTGAAGGCTTGGCTTATCCGTTATTAAAAGGATATTATTGTTGCTCTATGAAAAGGTTTGTGAAGTAAATGGACTCCAGTTTGCATTGCTTTGATTGACTTTTTCTTTGTTTCCAGTTTGTTGCATTACTGTTTCTATTGATTTTTTGTTGTTTGTTTGGCAACAGTGGAATGACAAAATACAGAATTCATATATAAAGGAAAGAAAAACATTTCATTTTCATCAAACATCTTTCATAACATCTGAGGTTCTAATTGATATAAACAAACCTGGAATCATGATCTTCATTTAATTTTGCTAGTCATAGGAGGACTCTTGTAAAAGAAATGAAAGATTTAAGGAAATGAAATGATGAAAATCAAGGTGAGGACTGTATGTTAAAGAACCATTTTTAATTGAGGAAGGGTGAAAGATAAGGAACAAAAAGGCAAAATAAATGAGGAAATCAAAGGAGGGAGCTCTAGTATATATATTGGTAAGATTTATGAGACGCTATCTCCGATTTTTTATATCAATTTATCATTTTATTTCCAGATTTTGCTCACCCCCAGCAAGAGCTGCGGGACAACAAACTGCTGACCCAAGGGAGACAATACTCTCGCTACCCGGCGTACAACATGCGGTCAGAATCCCCTTCCGTGGGCTCTATCAAGTCATGGTAGTACCTCTTCCCTATCCTTTCCTTTTCCTTTCTTCTTCTTTTTCTATCCTTTTCCTCTCCTTTCCCTCTCCCATCCCTATCCTTTTCCTCTCCTTTCCCTCTCCCATCCCTATCCTTTCCCTCTCCCATCCCTATCCTTTTCCTCTCCTTTCCCTCTCCCATCCCTATCCTTTTCCTCTCCTTTCCCTCTCCCATCCCTATCCTTTTCTTCTCCTTTCCCTCTCCCATCCCTATCCTTTTCTTCTCCTTTCCCTCTCCCATCCCTATCCTTTTCCTTTTCCTTCAGTAACCCTTTCCTCCACTTCTTCTGCTCAGTCTTCTACTTTTTCCTTTACTCTTTATCGAATAAGCTGGGAACTTCATTCAGGCACAACGATAATTTGTAATTGAAGAAGAAGTATTTAATAAAGTACAGTTTTCTCTTTTCAATACTAAGATGCTTTGTTTTGGTTTAATCTGACAGCTTTGATTTAAAACGTGCCTGTTTTAACCTGAGAATTTCTCTTTGTTAACAATGCTCTCCCATGAAGTGTTTGTTTTGATGCAGAGAAAACTCATGTGAGAACATTATTTTTCAGTTCATAAAATCAAAAGAGATATTTAGTGAAGACATGATTACTCATGTATATTTTTAATCATTATTATGCAGACAACATAATGTTCTTCCTTTCTGCAGGCGGGTATCTGATGGTGCAAACTCTAATATCTATAATCTGGTCAGAAAAAAGAAAAAGAAATACATGCAGGTATGTTTCCCTTGTCACGTAACACATGTACACCAACTTAAATAGCTTTGTATCATACCATGACCTGGTCTGATACCTCATTTAAAGCCGTTGAATTGGTTCCTCTCCAAAGTTACTTTGGCAGGTTGAGGAAGTGGTATGGAGGAAAAATTCAAACTTTCTGTATTATCAGGTGACAATAACTTTATCCAAATGAGTCTCTATAATTCATGTTTGTTTGTTTGTTTATTGATGGTTTTAGGTCCCCACAACACATGAGGCTCATAATTCTCTGTTCTGAGAGCCAAACACTGTAATTGTGAACACATAATAAGTAGTACATTTGTATTATTTTTTAATTACAGGAGAAAGTATTTTAATTCAGCAGGGAGCTCTTACATTCAATTAGGGATAAGTGACAAAATCACTGAAGAGCTCTTCTCCCCTTTTTAAAGAGGTTAAGGCTTGATTACCAGTATCTTTTTCAAAAATCAAACTTTAACCAAGTTGACTTATTTTATTGCTTAGCATACTTCATCAGTCATTTAAATAATCCTTTCATCGTCTTAGCCTCAGGACCATGTGCTTTAGTAGAACAGTGAAATATCCTAATGACTTTCTCAGCAGGGTCACTGACCACTGCCCTTTGAACAGCACCTGCTACCTGCTAGCCGGTATAGACTGACTGCAGAAGGCTATGGATGATAAGGCAGTTTTGTCATATTCTTTTTAAAACACTGTTTATGAGTCTGAAATATTATTCACAAACTCAAAACACAGGAATTTTAATTACAAATTTTACAAACAATAAAAGCTGAAAAGCTGTACAACCAAACACAACCAGCTGTTGGTCTCAAAACACAAACTAGCCAGTGTAATAAGGAGTCAATTAGGCAATAGTCCACCTCAGTGTAGGCTTGATACTTTGACTTTCAAGTGGTGGGAAGGGAGTAGCAGGCTTGTGACAATTGTCAGTAGGGATCAGTGCACCCATGCAGGGTGCTTTAATGACACAAAATCAGGAAATCGGCAAACCTGATGCGGACACCTGGATTTAGGAACGGATGCGCTGAGACACAATTCAATTTTTTTTTAAAGATTTTTTGTGTGCTTTTATCTTTATCCTAGGTGCCAGAACCTTTTGAAGATGGTCGCCTGTCCCCATCTGTGACCCTACGAAACCCATCCCGTCTGTCTCGTTATGATCCGGACCGTGAGGACAATGACTTCATGGATACCATGACTCCGCGGGATGCTCTGCTATCCCAGCGTGCTCTTGCCACCACCCCTGTGCCATACAACTCTAGCGGAGCTGCCAGCCGCTCAGACCAGCGCCGACTGGGCAGCAATCAGGCCATCAGCCTACGGCGCTCAGGAGTTGCCGCCAAGGACCAGGTAGGGGCCAGGCTTGATATTTTCTCATCGTTGTGGGTGCTTTTTCAAAAACTAATAAATATTTTTATTATGAACATGCTATAAGTGCATGACATGATAATCAATTTGGAGATCAGTACTTCTCAGTCATGATGATACACACACTCACACATGCCCACTACGCACTGATACTCTATCACACGTACCTGTGCATGCACCTCTATGAGTTACATTAAGATCCACTTGTGATGCAAGATACAACTGAATTCATTGTGGAAAGGGATAACATGGCTTTAGATGAAGAGAAGAATCCAGTATATGGAAATAGATTTACATTTCACTCAATTTCCAACTGAATCCCCATAAAAAGCTTCTATTGTGCTTAGCGTGGGGCATTGCTACCAGCAGCTGTGCAGGGTGTTATGAAAATGACATAGTCACTTACCATGGCCAATTGGTGACGAGGACATTGTTAGTCCTCAGAGCCCATGCTTGTAAAGGAGATTTAGCACCATATGAGTGACAAAAAAAAAGTAACTCTAGAATCTCATAGAACTCATGTTTCTTCTCCTTTCTTCACTGTTGTGCTGTAAAGTTTCCTGTGTACAGAATAGCTGTTCATAAATAAGTTGGATAAAAGGTTCAATAAGTCTTACTTGGACATTGTTTTAAAACACCAACACCCTCATGATCTCATTTCGTTTGCCAGTTTTTCATTCTGTTTTATTCTCATTTATGCTGACAGCAACTGAAAAAATCTTTTATTAGGTGCTTTCACTCAAAGAATGCTGCATTTTAGAATTATGAATCTCACTGCATATTCAAAACTTTTTTTTTTTTTACCTACTCAAGACGGCCCGTCTACAACCCCTCAGCAAGGGACAACAGCAACAGTCATTTGCATTTTCTAGCCATCAACTTCAACAACAACAACAACAGCAGCAGCAAAATCATAACAACAGCAGCAACCACACCCACAGGGCAGGGGGAGGGGGAGGGGAGCAGCCTCTGTCAGTAACAGGAACAAGGTCATACGGAAAAGTTACTGATGTCAAAGGTTTGACCCCAGGAGACGACCTTAGATTTGGGTCAAGGACACGCCAAGGCTCAATATTTTTAGAAGACGACCTCACCCCTAGGCTGTTTGGCGCTTATTCTGATATCCGGAGTGGGAGGAGTGGGGGGAGGGGACATGGGAAATCCAGTTAGCTTTGACAGTTGAAAGAAGCGACTCAATAGAGAACGGATGTGTGAGTGTTGATTAGAGAGTCTGTGGTGGTCAGATGCTGAAAGTTGGAGCAATCTACAAGAGTCAGAATGAGAGAGGAGAGATTCAGTGCTGAATTTTTATGAAATACAGTCCTGAATTAAAGAAATCATCATCACATAGTCTTATTTTCTATTTGGTAAGACCATATTTATCAAGAGTAAAAGTAATTACTTTGCATTATATCTCTATTGAAAACAATTGTTTTATAAGAATTAATAGGACTTAAACTCATTAACTCTTCCCTTCCAATCACTGTTCATTCTTTCATTCCACTCACCCAATACTGGATGTGCATTTTTTTTTTTTTTTTTTTATGTTCCGTGACAGCATATAATCTGGAGATGGTATATTATTCAGCAACCTCTATATTTTCCTGTCTGTGTCTAATTGCTGGTTCTTATATAAGTTACATCTGTTCATCATCTGTTCCCATAAATCATGTCCCACTAAAATTGTCTCAGACTAACGTCTTCAAAGCAATAAGACTCTGCATTTTTTATTCTAGAACATACATAGACTGAAATTGACTTTGAATTATACTTGTATAGAACTTTGTCTACTAGGTTTTGTGATATTTAATGTCAAGTTATTATTACTATATTCTCAAATCAAACCTCACTGTCTCACGTGTAAGAGATTCACCTACCACTGTGTTTATAGGGAATGGTTGGTTCAAAATAAAAAGGCCAATTATTTGGAGATTTCTCTACCTTTTGTGTTGAAGAAAAACTTTATTCTGTAAAAACTGAAGATATGAATCACAATGTTCAAAATTTCAGCCGTATTGAGAATATTTCATTCATCATAATGTCAAGTCAACAAGGTGAAGAAAAATAACTATTAATGAAGTGCATAAAACTTAACAGATTTTCAGTTAATCATTCTAGCATAGGCTTTTAAAATTTCTAAATTAGATTTTGGAGCTGCTATTCGTGCAAAAATCTCGAACAGCTAATGATTAGAACTCAATAATTTAAAAATAAAGACAGAAATAGAAAAGTAGAATGCTTTGAGATTATGCTGAATGGGGCTCTCAAATTTTCAGTAAATTTTGCTATGCTTTTTCCGTAATTTGTAGCATACTATTAACCTGAATAAAACCTGACTAGTTCAAGTTCTGAATACCATTATTTCGATGTATTTGCTAATTTTTATGTGAGTCACAACCTGGAGATGGTCCACCGAGGCATGTGCAGCCCAACAAGGCTACTCCTGGGGACAACTGGAGGTCACCGCTCAAAACAGCTGGAGGTGTAAGATGCCTATACGTGACCTATGCTTTGACTTAAACTTAAGGGATTAAGACAGTTTCAAAAATTTAATAGTAAAAGAGGAAAAATCTCTCAAACAGGGGCCCTTTTGTTTCAGCCATCCACTGTAATAGTATGTCTGGAACACTCTGAGGCTTTTTTCAAATATGAACTCTTATCATTTGCTGATGTAATCAACTCAATGCTATGTGACAAATCTTAATTGTATCCACTCAAGCACTCATTCCTTGTCTTTGTATGATTATGTTGCTGTGTACATCATAGCATTTTATATCCTCTTAGTCTTATAGTGCCTTTCAGACTCACCATTGAAAAGCTTTTTGATTTTAAAAACAAAGAGAGCTTAAAAATGCATTTACTATGCCTCTTGAGCAATGGTTAATTACCTCCAATTGATTTTCAGTCGTAGGAAAACGTGGATAGATGTTTGACTATAAGCTTAAATGACATACATATTTTAATTCTCAGTTGAATTCTGACTTATTTCCATCCTTGCTCGTGCTAGCAGGTAATTCATAAAAACAAACAAACATAAAACAAAAAAGACAAAAAGAAAAACCCATTAAAACTTTGCTTTTTGATCAAATTTCTTTCTGAATCAAAATATTTGAAATATTTTAATATATTTTTCTTTGCATGAACTTAGAATAGGTGTTAAAATAGACTCCAATATCACCACTTAATATTCATGTTGTACAAAAGCTGCGTAGAAATCCAACCAATTCCTTGGCTACTGTCTCACTTTTATTGCATCATCTGTTGTGCTTTTTAAGACAAAAACCAAAATTTCATTAAATTTGTTTGTATGATAATAAACAGACATCAGCATTTTAGAACCAGTATTGCATAATTTGATTTTGTGCGAATCTTAAGGCAAAGCTTGTTATAACAAAAAGAAGAAAGATTGAGATATAAACATAAGCTGAATATACTTTTCACTTTTTGTTTTGTAAAAGGAGAAAATTACACAAAATTTTCTTCCACATATTCTCTCCATGAGGAGCATCTCACCAGCTTTGAGCATACGTTACTCTGCCATGTATGGGAAGGATTATTTGGAAGCAGTTTCATTAAACAGTAGAGTATCAGAGTTTTTAATTTGTAAAGATGAGTGCCAGGATTGTACTTGTGGTCTGTCACATTAATCTTGTGGGTACCTCTTAACTAGAGGTTTGAAATGCAGAGTGAGTCTGAAAATATATTATGCAATAAACATTGAATTGATAAAAAAAAAAAGAAATACTCCGACAGCATTAGAAATTAATTTAATTATATGATTAATTGAAAACAATGGAAGAAATATATGAAGAAATGAGAGATTGAACAGAAAAAATGGAAAAAAGTTAAACACACCTTTCATGTTTCCTCATTATTTAGAGATAGCTATTTGTTTTATTTGTTTCAGTTTTTGTATGAGTTATGTGCCCATTCATGTGTGTAATTCTTTCAGCTCCTGCTAAACATGGTTTTCTTGCAGAGATATTTTTCATAAATAATAAGAATAGAAAAATGTCATTAATTTTCTGCGGGACATTAAACATCAAAGCAGTATTTTTGTTGTTGAATAAACAATATTTATGTGTTATGAAAAAGTATAATTAAGGAGGTAGATTATGAACGATTTGTTATAGATTACAAAGATGGATTGACCTTGGAATAATTAACAGTGTGCATTTTCTCTTTCAATTTCTGTCTGTTAGAATCTCTGTCTTTGCCAAAATGAACTTGTCAGTATCTGGAAATGATATTTCTGAAGAATACGACTCATTAATAACAGTCCTTAATCTTTACAGGGGATCAAAGTATAGGAAACAGGCTATGACTAAAATATTGTTGGAGCTATTAATTAGTGTGGGGATTATAATATGTCCTTTCTTGTCAAAATGAGGATGACTATTGCCTTATCTAAAAATTCGAAACTTGTGCCAATTTTCTAGAGCTCTGCTTCAGTAGTCAAGACTGTGTATTTATTAAAGAATACTGCATCTGATTTAACAATTGAGAGCTCCAGTAGTAGAAAGCCTTTTAAATTGTATAAAAAAAACTTACAGCACAAGGATTACAAAATCAATGAGTAAAGTGTTCAAGGAAATCTATGCTATTTTATTTGCTATGAAATTTAGGGTTCTGGGACGCTCCTTTCGAAGACATCTTCTAACATTCTTAATGATGTGACGTTAAACTAGTTAATAAGAAGAAGTTAAATCCTTTGCTTCTACTACTTGCACGGGTGATGTTCTGCATTTTCGTCAATTATATAGAAAGTGGTTTGGGCAGGTGGGATACAAACCTCATTGTGTATGAAGACTGGTCAAGTCACTTGCCGACCATTTGATCATCAATAAAACAGATCAAGAATGACATCACTTGCTGACCACAAGCATCAAAATCATTATCATCATCAAAGTATCTTTTTGCCCTCATCATTATCATAATCATCATATTCATTCCTATACTGTGGCCATATTCTTCTTCATTATTATCACCATTATCATTATATTCATCATTCTTGTCATTTTTATTTTATTTTGTCATCATCATCATCATCATCATCATCATCATCATCATCATCATCATCAACAACATCATTATCATCATTAACTCCGCCTTCACAATCATCATGCTCAAAAACATTATGATAATTCTCCTCCTACTCCTCTACCTCTTCTTCCACCTCCCTATCATGGTTATCATCATCATCGCCTAGAGCCTGCTGCCAAGGTGGGGATAGTTTTTGCGCGTTATAAATGTGCATTATTATTATTATTATTATTATTATACTCATCATCATCATCATCATTATCATCATGATAATCATCATCATCATCATCACCACCACTGTCACCACCATTATCATCCTTCTTGTCACTATCACCACCATTATCATATTTATGGTCACTGTCTTCATCATCGTTGTCTTGACAGAACTTTTTGACAGACAGAATCGGTATCTTACTCTTAGTATTGAAACCTATACAATCTACCTTTAGTTGCCTGCATTCGCCTTTTCCTCATGGTGTTTCTTATTATAGACTTCATCCTGTCTATTTTTATTTTTTTTTTATTATTGTCTCATTTAGTGATTAATCATACACCACTTTCTGATGACAGTGTCTCTTCATACATTTTGTTTTTCTCCCAAAGTCACAATTGTATCCATTATTACGTCCAGACGTTCAAGAAATGTGGATATTTATACTGTCATACAACTATACATTAAGCAATGGCAAGTCAAGCATAAAGCATGAAAAATTACATGATCTTGTACAACCATGCTGTGTGCCTTCCCTTTTGATTTTCTTCTCATGTTCATAATAAAAGGTGCACATAAAAAAACAAAAAACAACTACAACAAAAACAAAAAACCTTCCTGAAATTTAAAAGGACATTTTCTTTGACTTGATTGAATTTTGTATTCCAAACAACCAGTTTTGGAATAACATGATTGAATACCATGGAAAATGATTCATGAATAATATACATTTGCTGCTAGTGTTTATGAAAGTCAGTTTTGGAATAACATGGTTAAATATCAGGGAAATGATTCATGAATCATATACAGTTGCTGCTAGTGTTTATGAAAGAGGTTTGGAATAACATGGTTAAATATCAGGGAAAATGATTCATGAAT